>CAWUFQ010000004.1:0-65000 GCA_963921405.1 Cepaea hortensis | reverse complement strand
TGCCATTGCGAAGGTAGCCTTTTGCATGATGAAAAACATACTGACCAATAAAAAGATATCAACTGAAACCAGAAAAAGAGTGTTGAAGTGCTACATAGAACCTATACTTTTGTGTGGATGTGAAGCGTGGACAATAACAGTCTAGCTGAAAAACATCTGATGGTTGTGGAAATGTGGTTTCTGAGGAAAATGCAAAGAATACCACGGACATACAGAAAAACCAATGAACAAGTCCTTCAAGAAGCAAATGAAGATCGTAAACTGATTAGAGACATTAGACTTAGACAGTCAACAGTTGTTTTTCGGCATGTTATAAGAAGAAATGATTTGGAGAACTTAGTGACAACTGGTAAAATCGAAGGGAAGACACGAAGGGGAAGACCGAGAAGTAAATACCTGGAAGGCTTGGCCACGTGGCATGGTCGAGACAGGAACACGGAGCTGATCCACGACTCTGGTGATCGAGTGAGATGGCAGAACATGACCGCCTACGCTAATCGGCATAGCATATGATGGATATTTTGTTTTCATGTACCTGCCATTCCACAGAACTGTGTGACTTATTTATTGACTCGCCCTCGTAACTTTTTTCTACCCAGCTATGCACCGCTTTACGGGTTAAAAGATTTGTCAGCATAAACACAGACAACTCACCTTGGTGGGAGACATTTCCCGAATGACGCCGAAGTTGAATGTGACGTGAAAACATGGTTTAGAAAACAGAGCACGGAGTTATATGCAGCCGTTATGGGAGGACTGATAAAACGATGGGATAAGTGCATCAATGATGGTAGAAATTATGTTGAGACATAAAGGGACAATGTATGTATAACAATAAACTGGTTTCAAGTTGTTATCATAGTTAGTTATTTTTCTACAGCCAAGAAAAACAAAAAACATAAGGCGATCTGCTGCCAAATCACTGACAGCTGTGTTTCTATCGCGGGTGTGCGGGATTACGAACTCCATCGCCACGGAGCTGGCTTTCATTAAACACATATATAACATTAAACACACATATAACATTAAACTCATATATAACATTATACAAATATATGATTTTAAATACATTTATAACAGTCATCATCATCATCATCACGTGCCATGCCGATAAGCGTGGGCGGGCATGTTTCGCCATCTCTCACGATAACCAGTGTCGTGGATCAGCTCTGTGTTCATGCCTCCATTATGCCATGTAGCCAAGTAATGATGGCTCTGTCTTTCCTTTGTTCATTTCCCATAAATCTTGCCAGCTGTCACAATGTTTCCCTGCAGTTTATTCTCATCATAAAATCCACAAAAGTCACGACTCTGGGTTTTATTTGCTTCTTCTAGGACTTCCTTGTTGCTGTTTCTGTCCGCCCATGGCATTCTATGCAATATCCAAAGAAGCCACATTTCCATTGCCGGTATATGTCTCTTATCGTGTCTGCTTATTGTCTATAAATGTAGATTAGTCCAACCACAAGCAGCATTCCACAGGGTGACTAATAGTATCTGTAATATATCTTCGTCAACCGAGTGATGACAAGGATTATCTGTTGATTTCATTATCAAGGGATACAACCATGGCGATTATTTATGTATCGGCCACAAGGGAAGCAACAATACTCACTACTGGATTTGAAAAATATGAAGATAGTTGACTCAAGTACACAATATGTAATCAGAAGTGGAATTTCTTGATAATAGGTAACTAGTCGCTGTCCGTTGACAACAAATATTTGGAAATTTTAGAAATGTGTGAAGTAAATGACATGTGATTACCATCAGCAAATAAAATAACACTCCCATTTTTCTGTACAAGGCCAACAATGTGCCATCAACTGTATTTGACGCTTGCTTTATCTTAGGGTTATATCTGGTGTGTTATTTTTGACTGGTACATTAAATGTGCCTGGTAACTGAATAAGGTTAATATTGTATTCGCAAGGTGTGGTATTTCAGTTACAAGAAAAAGCCATTTACAGGTCTCACTCACACACACATACTCGACAGCCAGTTGTCATCTGAATCTATCAAGGGTGCGGCACTGCATCACCAAACACTTTGTGTAGCTCCCTAAAACATGTTCTTCTTATAGTCCACGGCGTGTGGTGTTGATGATCATATAATAGCTCCCTCCTTGGCTCGGTGTCGGCAACAGTTGTACCGCACACACAGCGCTGGGCGTATTTCTCTGCTAATTTACGTCGGTGTCGGCAACAGTTGTACTGCACACACACACACACACACACACACACACACACACAGAGAGAGAGAGAGAGAGAGAGAGAGAGAGAGAGAGAGCGCTGGGCGTATTTCTCTGCTAATTTACGTCGGTGTCGGCACAGTGGTACCGCACACATACACACATAAATAGCTCCTTCCCTGTATTTGTGTCGGCAACAGTTGTACTGCACACACATACACACATAAATAGCTCCTTCCCTGGCTCGGTGTCGGCAACAGTTGTACCGCACACACAGCGCTGGGCGTATTTCTCTGCTAATGTACGTCGGTGTCGGCAACAGTTGTACTGCACACACACACACACACACACACACAGAGAGAGAGAGAGAGAGAGAGAGAGAGAGAGAGAGAGAGAGAGAGAGAGAGAGAGAGAGAGAGAGAGAGAGAGAGAGAGAGCGCTGGGCGTATTTCTCTGCTAATGTGCATGTACAACACATAAACCTGCTGTAGCTTCTTATCTCTGACAGATCACTTGGTCTCACGCCATGTCTGTGAATGTTACAGTCTGGCAACATTGAATATGTTTAGTGTGAAGGGTGGGGAATATGTCCTCAGGACCTAAACATGTTTGTTTGTTTTATAATATATTCCCATTATGGATCACGAGAAGTAACGGCTGCACGAGGAATTAACAATAAACAATAGTAAATTTAATATTTAAAATTGTATGTCCACTTTTAAATTATTGAATCATCATCATCATCAGCATCATCATCATCATCATCATCATCATCATCATCATCATCATCATCATCATCATCATCATCATCATCTTCCACTTCTGCCGTCCAGCGTCGTGGGGGAGGAATAATTTGCGTTCCAACGCCCGGTGGGCGGCACTGGATAGTGTCATTCCATGTGATTGTACAATGACTTTGATGTCGTCAATCCATTATCTTCTTGGACGTCCTCTTGGTCTTGTTGCAGATGATCTTTGATGTAAGGCCATTGATGGTAGTTGTTGGTGTTGCAGTCTAACGACATGGCCAAACCACTTGATCTTCTGCCCTTCAATAAATGTGGCACAAGGTGTTGATCCCACAGTCTGTCTGATAGTAGCATTTCTTACTCTGTCTCGGATTGTTAAGTTGGAAGCTCTCCTCAGGCATCTCATTTCGTAGGTGTTGATTTTGTGAAGGTGTAATTCGGATAAAGTTCAGGTTTGAGATTGATAGCATAGGGTTGGTGTGAATATGTTGTTTATTATCTGTCGTTTTGCGGACATGGGTATATTTGGATGTTTCAGTAAGGGTGAAAGTTGATATTTAAATGCACTAGCTTTTTGACATTTGATTTCGATTTCTCTGTCCAATCTGCCATCTTCTGTGATCATACTTCCATGATATCTTAATTCGTTAACTTGTTTCAGAGTTGTGCTATTTATCTGTATACTTAGTGGGCCCTGCGATTTGCTAACTCGCATTACTTCGGTTTTGGCTGTATCTATACTGATATTGTATCTCCTGCATGTTGAACTCAGATTATTAATATGATTTTGCAGTCTGCCCTCGTCGCTATAAAACAGGCACTGATCATCTGCAAATAGAAGTTCATTTATTTCCTGTGGATCAGATGTTTCATCTGGAGTAAAGAGTTCTAAATTTTCTGAATCTGTTCTGTCGAAACTTCTTCTTTGGAAATTATGTCCTTGTAGATATTAAATAGCAAGGCAGAGAGCACACATCCCTGATTTACAGTCCTTTCAGTATATATATTATTTTTGACAGATACATGACATGTATCTTGTAGGCATTGGCACCTTTCCGTCTTGACAGACGATAGTTTGGTACATTGTGCTTCAAAAAGGCTTAATAACTGTCATATGGCAATAACTACGATCCGTGGCAGTGGCGAGTGTGGCTGGTAAGGCCAATTCTTGCTGCAAATGTTTGCCCACAGTAGGTGCATGTGAAAACATGGTCATTCCCACCATTTTGCACCATCTTACGTCTCTCACGCTCTGTGTGTGCTTTATCTGCAATCATTTTCTCCTTTGTCTTTATTCCATTTCTGATAGTTGCCCTCCATGCAACACGTTCAGCGGCGACGTGCTCCCATTGTGCATTATCAATGCCTGTATCAATCATGTCCCGCTTACACACATCTTTGTATCGTAGTAGAGGCCGACCCTGAGATCTCCTACCCGTCTGTAATTCACCAAAAAAGATGTCCTTTGGTATTCTACCATCATCCATCCTCCTAACGTGTCCTATCCATCTACGTCTACGAAGACTGAGCATGGAATACACCGTCACACAACCTGATCTTTCCAATTTTGTAATAGAATACGATAACAGCTGAGTTTCCACCATCTAATATGTCCGTTACAAGATAAAGAAATTTGAAAGTCATACACATTTCAGACCAATTGTGACCTGGGATTATCACCAAACACTTAATGGCCCCTTCAAACACTTTCTTCTAATAGTCCATGTCGTGTGAAGTTATTTATCATATCTGTGTGCAACCTTCTCCCTCGTGTGAGGCAAACCATTTCTAGTACTGGTGATTCTCCACCCCATCATGTGAAAATACCCAGCATCTTCTCTACTGTCGTGTATTTGTCCTCCATGCCATGACGTGACATTGTCAGAATCTTCTCTGTTGTCTTTTATTTGTCCTCCATGCCATGACATGACATTGTCCAGTATCATCTCTGTTGTGGTGTATTTGTCCTCCATGTCATGTCGTGACATTGTCCAAAATCTTCTCTGCTGTCGTGTATTTGTCCTCGATGCCATGACGCAACATTGTCCAGCATCGTCTCTAAGGTCGTTCATTTGTCCTCCATGCCATGACGTGACATTGTCCAACATCTTCACTCGTTTCATGTATTTGTCCTCCATGCCATGACGTGACATTGTCCAGCATCTTCACTCTTGTCGTGTATTTGCGAACGTGGACATTTTAACTGATTCAGTGTCGAATTATATTATGTCGCCACGTGTGACTTACCATTTAAACAGAAGGACGATAATTCTACACGCAAAGGTGACCGTGTTAATGGTTTTGGTTCTTGGTTTCTCCCGCAGGTTTAATGCTCAGTGAGTGTAAACTTACATGATGATACTTGTTCATGTGATGGTGTACCACGTCTGGTCAAAACCTACTGTTTGTCTGTCTCTGAATCAGTTAGTTCACAGAAGACGGAACGTGATTTAATGAGGTAAAGTGTGGAATCATAATCATGTGCCATGGCGACACGAGTTGACTGTCATTGTTCGCCATCTCACTCGATTACCAGAATCTTGGATCAACTTTGTGTTCATGGCTCGATTACCAGAATCTTGGATCAACTCTGTGTTCATGGCTCGATTACCAGAATCTTGGATCAACTCTGTGTTCATGGCTCGATTATCGCATGTTGCCAATCCAACCAAATATTTTTCTATCTGATGTTTTACTTGTTCTTTTCCCAGCAATTCTGCCATTTGTCACTAAGTTTATTTATGCAGTTTATTTTACTTTATCCAGTTTATTTATCACCAAAATGTCTCCAACAAATCTTGAATTTCTGTGTCTAACGTCTCAGATCAATTTACATTTTGCATTTGTTTCTTGAAGGACATTCTCATTGGCTTGTCTATCTGCTTTTCCTATGAAACGACAATTCAACTGCCATAAGATATGTCTGATTTTGTCTGCTTATGGTCCATGCTTCACATCAATATAACAGTATTTGTTCTATACAACATGTCAATCTTTTTGCTTCGCTGTAAATAAAATCTTTTTATTGGTCAATATTGTCGTGGTTCCTTTTATAGTGTCGTCCCTGGGGTGAGGGGAATCAACACCCACATTATTTTTAACCCCATATCATTATTCTGGAGAATCCACCAGATTCCGTCCACCACACTCCCTCAGTCAATGGATACCTCTTTCTCTCTCTCTCTCTCTCTCTCTCTCTCTCTCTCTCTCTCTCTCTCTCTCTCTCTCTCTCTCTCTCACACACACACACACAACTGGCTCATTCCCCCTCTCACACTTCCCCAAAACAACATACTAAACAATTCTAGCTTCTAAAAATTAATATCACATTAATTTAATAAAGAAAAGTGTATGTATGTGAGAAGTGTATGTGTAGAATGTATGTCGTATACTCTAGTGTGTCTGCAGAATCAGACCGAACAGCTCAGGAGTAAAGTCTGATCATCCTTGTAAGGACCACACAACATCATAGTTCAGTACACTTTAACCTCACCAAACGATGTGTCCCTCCTGCTAGATGTTGACTTCCTCCAGTTGCTTTTTGATAACCCAGATACGTGGTCACCAATCACGGATATAGTCGGATACTGATCCTGACACGATCACACACCATGTTATTAAATGTCCCTACAGTTCTGAGACTTAAAACATCCTTTCCTTGTGAAAACACGGAACACTGTCCCTTGAAATAACGTGATTCATTTTCTAAAGGTCCTACCGTTTCACAATTACACTGTTATGGTTTATAGTCCCCTAGGAATCTAGTAATTTAGTAAAAGCACCAGGTTCATTGTTCCTGTTACCTAAATAATCACTATTGTTATTGTTACCTAGATGATCACTATTATTCGTGTTCCATGTTGTATGGAAAATAATTTCACTATGGTTCGTTCTACATGTGATGTGGAAAACAATCACTAGTGTTCCGTTCACATGTCGTTTTTAAAAAAATAATCTCACTACTGACTTCCATGATCCCCATCACTAAGAAGTCATCTGCTGGATACTTATACGTTTCAGCTCAACCGAGCCATCTTCCTTCAGACCCCTTTTATCATGGGCCCAGTGCAAAAGCTGTTAAATAACTCTTGCTGCACTAATTTATCCATGATAGCAAACAGTGATGTTTCAGCTTCTTTTCTTCATAACCTGAAGGGAACCTGTGAAAGAGAGAGAACACACCTGGTGATAACAACCGGACACTGACCCCTATTAGATGAGTGTAGACCGACGGCCTCACTCAGATATATGACAGTGAACCAAACTCTGTCATGGAGCAGAGGAGCTCATCAAATCGGTCTGAATCAGGGTAAGACAAGGAAAGACCAAATGTAAAGTGCAGAACCCCAGTAGACCCCCACTGGAAGATCCCACCATTGGACATTTCCCATATCTCCCAACCATCCTCAATCCTTCCAAATATTATCCCACTTCACTATTCCCAACCAGATGAGCTACTTGACCTCTCACACTAGTTAGTTTTAACAATGCAATTGCCCACTGTCGCCGACACTCCTTGAATACATAACCACAACGCAACAACACTATGTTCAAGCTCTAGCTCTATCGATCACTAGACTATCCTACATTATTTACATCTAAATGCTAGCTAGTAAATACCTTATGAACACTCAGCTCTATCCTGAATCGAATCTACACCTTGCCATGAAAGACACATGTTCCTCAACTTTAATTGATACAGAACACGCTAGATGCTTTTCTATATTAAAACAGAGCTAGTCACAACACTTTAGCCTAGGTCAACTCCTTTGTTCACACTAGCGGCAACAAGTTAGGTTTTTATACAGTCGGGCTTTGTCCTTGTGACGTCATTCGATGTAAACAACAGGTGGCCTTCCCGTCTCCCCCACAGTACTAGTTTCCCGTTCATCAAAAGTCCCTCTTGCCTGTGATCTAGAGAAATTAATTTCCCCACTACAAAGATCTAGCCGACTTTCCTTCCCCCAGAAAATTTTGTCTCAAACTTCACAAGAATAGTTGTCCCCCTTTCTACCAGGACCACAACAGGCTTTTTCTCTCAAACGACGATACATCAAACAATGCCGACAAATTCCCCGTTTCCTAAGAAACTCTCAAAGACTTGTAATTTCATTTGATCCGAGGTGAGTGTTTCTCCACTAGTAACAAATAATTGCAGCTGTGAATACAGACTGTCTCTGTTAGTTTATCATCTTATCGTTAACTACAGTGGTCCCATGACAAATATGTTGATTTTAACATGCAAAAGGCCACCCTTGCCATAGGACATCTTGCCCCGTGACAAATAATCGTCACCCATAAATCCACACGTTTAGATGTTACATCCTATCACTCATATATCCACACGTTCAGATGTGACAACCTGTCACCCATACATCCACACGTTCAGATGTGACAACATGTCACCCATACATCCACACGTTCAGATGTGACAACCTGTCACCCATACATACTCACGTTCAGATGTGACAACCTGTCACCCATACATCCACACGTTCAGATGTGACAACCTGTCACCCATACATCCACACGTTCAGATGTGACAACCTGTCACCCATACATCTACACGTTCAGATGTGACATCCCGTCACCCACACATCCACAAGTTAAGATGTGACATCCCGTCACCCATACATCCACACGTTCAGATGTGACAACCTGTCACCCATACATCCATACGTTCAGATGTGACAATCTGTCACCCATACATCCAAACGTTCAGATGTGACAATCTGTCACCCATACATCCACACGTTCATATGTGACAACCTGTCACCCATACATCCACACGTTCAGATGTGACAATCTGTCACCCATACATCCATACGTTCAGATGTGACAACCTGTCACCCATACATCCACATGTTCAGATGTGACAACCTGTCACCCATACATCTACACGTTCAGATGTGACATCCCGTCACCCACACATCCACAAGTTAAGATGTGACATCCCGTCACCCATACATCCACACTTTCAGATGTGACAACCTGTCACCCATACATCCATACGTTCAGATGTGACAACCTGTCACCCATACATCCACACGTTCAGATGTGACAACCTGTCACCCATACATTCACACGTTCAGATATTACATCCTGTCACCCATACATCCACATGTTCAGATGTGACAACCTGTCACCTATACATCCACACGTTCAGATGTGACAACCTGTCACCCATACATTCACACGTTCAGATGTTACATCCCGTCACCCATACATCCACATGTTCAGATGTGACAACCTGTAACCCATACATCCACACGTTCAGATGTTACATCCCGTCACCCATACATCCACACGTTCAGATGTGACATCCCGTCACCCATACATTCACACGTTCAGATGTGACATCCCGACACCCATACACCCACACGTGCAGATGTGACATCCCGTCACCCATACATCCACACCTACAGATGTGACATCCCGTCACCCATACATCCACACGTCACATGAATCCCCATTGTTATTTACATTCACATTGGACGGGGCTGGCTTGGGATCTCGTGTCTACATTACCTTAGATAGGTCACAGATCCCGCATCCACTGTTTACGCGTGGACAACAACTATCATTAGACGACACCCTAATCCTGACCTTGCATCAAATACTAATTTCCGCCCTGAAATATGCAGTACCAACACTCTGAAATATACAGTAACAACACACTGAAATATACAGTCACAACACCCTGAGATATACAGTCACAACTTCCTGAAATATACAGTCACAACACCCTGAAATATCAAGTAACACCACCCTGAAATATACAGTCACAACATCCTGATATATACAGTAACAACGCCCAGTAATATACAATAATAACACCTTAAATTATACAGTCACAACACTTTGACATATACAGTCACAACACCCTGAAATATACAGTCACAACACCCGGAAATAAACAGTCACAAATGATTCTTCGCCTGCTGTTCGTTTCTGTTCTTTATCTGATTCAGTGCCATGGTATGATTAATCGTCTTAAGCGACTTCCCGTATCTGCCATGGACTTATATACACCAGTTTCCCTACTGCAACTCCCTTTAATTTGATATATAATACAACATGTCTGCTACCATATTAACAACTGTTAATTATAACTGTGAAACACCCCCACTTCCCATGTTCCGCCATCAATGTTTGTTTCGTCCAATTTGTTTGGCATTGAATCTGTTATATTATATAATGTTATCATTAATTAGTAGCTATTATATGTGTGCATAATCTGTTTTACTTTCTGGAAAGTATGTTTCATTAGCTCAATTCACAAGTTACAATATTATTACGGCCTTAATATATTCCATGGGAGACAATCATTTACACAGTCTTATGGTCTACAAAGGGATACAACAATAATAACTTCTTGTTTTTAAAATGTCCTAAGTTTGTATAATTAAATACATGACAAGTTTATAATCAGCTTGGTATCTATTAGTAAAAGATAAATATTCTCTACCAGAAGACAAAAGATCTTTGGAAATTGTTTCAATGTGTGAAATAAACGACAATGATTCTCTTTGACACATAACATCCTACATCAACGTCTGTGTACAAGAGCACACATGGTGTGAAATTTTATTTCATGATTTGTAACTGTATTTGTAGTTGCCTCATTATTATTATTTGACAGGTACCTGTAATGTACCTCTATAAATGTACCTGATTTTCTAATGTTACCTGATAAAACACTTTGTAAGTCACACACACACCAATCCAATTGTGACCTGAGATTACCAAGGCAGCAGGATTACATCGCCGAACACTTAATTAATGCCACATAAAACACCTTATTCTTATAGTCCATGCCGTGTGGCGTTAGTGATCACATCTATTTACAACCTTCTGTCTCTTGTGTTGCCAATCATTTCTGATACTGATGCTCCTCCATGCCATGACGTGACATTGTCCAGAATCTTCTCTCTTGTCGTGTATTTGTCCTCCATGCCATGACGTGACATTGTCCAGAATCTTCTCTGTTGTCGTGTATTTGTCCTCCATACCATGCCGTGACATTGTCCAGCGTCTTCTCCCGTGTCGTGTATTTGTCCCCCATATCATGACGTGACATTGTCCAGCGTCTTCTCTATTGTCGTGTATTTTTCCCCCATACCATGCCGTGACATTGTCCATTATGTTCTCTCTTATCGTGTATTTGTCCTCCATACCATGCCGTGACATTGTCCATTATTTGTAACTGATTCAGTGCCGATGAGTTGAGTTCGCCTTATCAGGCTTGCACCGCCTGGCCTCTCCTGGGAGAACAGAGAGTCATCTGATCACGTGACCACCTGACTTCTCCTGGGAGAACTGAGTGTAATCTAATCACATGATCGACTTGCCTCTCCTCGGAGTGCTCATATATGGACAGAACAATAAGCCATATGAAGTAAAGTGCCATATTCACTGCCATCATCAGTGATGAGCTGACTCACGAAAAAACATCACAGCACTCAGGGCATTACCATACTTGCTTCGTCTTCATCTTCAACAGCCAGTGAAGAGTCCCAGTTCTAATGGTTAGTTAGCTGCATATCCTTTACAAGACGTGGCATTCAAGCTCATCATTTTGTCCTGTTTTTGAAATTTTCTCAAATGTTACGCTCAGTAGTATGCCATTACATTCTGAACGACCAGCACACATATCATTCTACGAAAACCAACGTAAGGCGGTTGGTTTTCAAATCGTCCGCAGCTGTGTTTCGAACGCTGTGGGATTTAGAATTGCTCCCGTAACCCGTTCGCCAGATTGCCGGCCAAGACTAATGTTTCCCATTGTCATCTGATCACGTGACCGCCTGGTCTCTAATCGGAGAACTGAGTGTCATCTGATCACGTGACTGCCTGGCCTCTCCTCGGGGAACTGAGTGTAATTTCAGACGTGACCGCCTGGCCTCTCCTGTGAGAACTGAGTGTCATCTGATCACGTGACCGCCTGGCCTCTCCGTGGAGAACTGAGTGTAATCTGATCACGTGACCACCTGACTTCTCCTGGGAGAACTGAGTGTCATCTAATCACATGACCGCCTGGCCTCTCCTCGGAGAACTGAGAGTAATCTGATCACGTGACCACCTGACTTCTCCTGGGAGAACTGAGTGTAGTCTGATCACATGATCGCCTGACCTCTCCTCGGGGAACTGATTGTAATCTGATCACGTTCCGTCTAACCTCTCCTCGGAAACTGAATGTCGGCCACATCCTCTGATGTGGCACCGTTCTCGCCAGGTCATGATGGTCTATCTGTTCTCCCAGACTATAGCCATGATCCCAAAAGGCCCAAATACCACCTGCCTGACCATGCACCAATGTATAACTCAGAAGGACAAAACCAGCCAATTTGACCGCTTACTCATTCCCTGGTCAATCCTGAGTTAAATACAAATGATAAACAGCACGACAGATGTGTGTATTCATGTATATGTATTCAGATGTGTGTATTCATGTATATGTATTCAGATGTGTGTATTCATGTATATGTATTCAGATGTGTGTATTCATGTATATGTATTCAGATGTGTGTATTCATGTATATGTATTCAGATGTGTGTATTCATGTATATGTATTCAGATGTGTGTATTCATGTATATGTATTCAGATGTGTGTATTCATGTATATGTATTCAGATGTGTGTATTCATGTATATGTATTCAGATGTGTGTATTCATGTATATGTATTCAGATGTGTGTATTCATGTATATGTATTCAGATGTGTGTATTCATGTATATGTATTCAGATGTGTGTATTCATGTATATGTATTCAGATGTGTGTATTCATGTATATGTATTCAGATGTGTGTCTTCATGTATATCTATTCAGATGTGTGTATTCATGTATATGTATTCAGATGTGTGTATTCATGTATATGTATTCAGATGTGTGTATTCATGTATATGTATTCAAATGTGGTGGTACAGTGCTACCTCGGGTTACGAACGCCTCAGGTCACAGACAATTCAGGTTACAAACAACAACTTTGAAAATTGTGTGTCTCGGGTAACGAACAGTACCTCGGGTTACGAGCGATGGAGAGAGAGAGAGAGAGAGAGAGAGAGAGAGAGAGAGAGAGAGAGAGAGAGACAGAGAAAGAGAGAGAGAGAGAGAGCGAGAGAGAGAGAGAGAGAGCAATGTGTAACGTTGAGACAAACGATCGCGTACAGTACAAACAGTACTACAGATGGGCTTGTGGATCTTCAGAATGAACAGCTAAATACATTAAAGGAGGCGCAGTCGTCCGATGATGAGGAGTCAGTGACCGTTTCAACTGTCAGGATTAACGAAATTTGTAGCAAGTGGACAGACGCATACAATAAACAAGGAATTGTCCCCTCTCCAGGAAGTGTTACAGTCAGTATTATACAATAAACAAGGACTTACCCCCTCTCCAGGAAGTGTTACAGTCAGTATTATACAATAAACAAGGACTCACCCCCTCTCCAGGAAGTCTTACAGTCAGTATTATACAATAAACAAAGACTTACCCCCTCTCCAGGAAGTGTTACAGTCAGTATTATACAATAGACAAGGACTTACCCCCTCTCCAGGAAGTGTTACAGTCAGTATTATACAATAACAAGGACTTATCCCCTCTCCAGGAAGTGTTACAGTCAGTATTATACAATAAACAAGGACTTACCCCCTCTCCAGGAAGTGTTACAGTCAGTATTATACAATAAACAAGGACTTACCCACTCCCCTGGAACTGTTACAGTCAGTATTATACAATAAATAAGAACTTATCCCCTCTCCAGGAAGTGTTACAGTCAGTATTATACAATAAACAAGGAATTGTCCCTTCTCCAGGAACTGTTACAGTCAGTATTATACACTAAACAAGGACTTACCCCCTCTCCAGGAAATGTTACAGTCAGTATTATACAATAAACAAGGACTTACCCCCTCTCCTGGAACTGTTACAGTCAGTATTATACAATAAACAAGGACTTACCCCCTCTCCAGGAAGTGTTACAGTCAGTATTATACAATAAACAAGGAATTGTCCCTTCTCCAGGAACTGTTACAGTCAGTATTATACAATAAACAAGGACTTACCCCCTCTCCTGGAACTGTTACAGTCAGTATTATACAATAAACAAGGAGACTTACCCCCTCTCCAGGAAGTGTTACAGTCAGTATTATACACTAAACAAGGACTTACCCCCTCTCCTGGAACTGTTACAGTCAGTATTATACAATAAACAAGGAATTGTCCCATCTCCAGGCACTGTTACAGTCAGTATTATACAATAAACAAGGAGACTTACCCCTCTCCTGGAACTGTTACAGTCAGTATTATACAATAAACAAGGACTTACCCCCCTCTCCTGGAACTGTTGCAGTCAGTATTATAAAATAAACAAGGACTTACCCCCTCTCCTGGAACTGTTACAGTCAGTATTATACAATAAACAAGGAATTGTCTAAAAGCAGTCTCCCAGCTATGCGTCTGTGATATCATAATGCCATCACATATTGCAGGCTGAGGGCAAGGAGGATATGTGGCAAGCCTATCCCTCATTTTAACAAGCGACGAGCCTAGGCGACAAACTGGCGTCCGATCTTTCTCACGACATTACCAATATAACACAACGCGAAATATTGCAGCTGTACGGAACACAATTACCGAAAACACAGGACGTTGCAGCCACTAGCCTTCATCAACAAACAAATACACAAACCACAACATATCAACACGGGGAAGATTGGCTACATTATGGCATTATAACAGAATGGGAAGAATGGAAGTATGAACAAATTACAACTACAAAAAGTTAACGAAAAAAAACATGAAAAAGAATGTGAGGCTTATAATCCAAATTCCAGGCTTTAAAATTGTGTGTTATTTTATATTTGAATACCGAAGACACAAACTATAGATTTAATGCTTTATTGTCTGAAATGTTTCGCTGCATCTCGTCAGGTACATACTGCAGAAATCACTTAACATACACTAAAGTATTTAGATAAATCTTTCAAACTGGAATATGCACATATTCACACAGTAATTTAAATTGTTCAATTATTTTAAATTATTTGCATGTCCACAGCTTTACCGCAGTTCCGCTAGTTATATTGATACTATAACTCATGCTATTGCCAGGGCAGTTCCTTATCGGCTTTTCTAGTGCGCCCGTCAAAGTAAGTATAGTACACGACAACTCTTCTGATCGTCTATGTCTGGTATTTGTTTTAGTATTGATATTTATGTACGTTTTTATCACGGTTGATCGTGCGTTTGTAAACAATTATAATATCATTGTCTTTTCATATGTCTGTGTAAATGAGTATGTGATATATTCGGTAAACTATCTAAACACAACTGATAAAATCATTCGTGTTTGATCCACATAGCTATGGTAATAGTAAGAAGGTCTGGGACAGTTTAATGTCCCATGACACGATTTGGTACATGGTACCATGGGATGGGATGGGACGGGACAGGAAACATTTGTATTTCCCATGGGACATATGGGACAGTAGCCATGTCATAACAACTTTATAAAAATACTTGTATCAGTTCTTTATCTCGTGGTGGCACACCGGATACATTAATAAATGCGCTCATTCGATCATATTACCAACGTTTCAATTCCCATTTAAAAAATTACTCGCATTACTTTAATGAAGATGATGAAGAATTCGTAAACCACATTCCGAATATTGTTCACATTAAAGGAATGCTGTTCATACATGAGAAATTCAAAACTTTTTTTGACAAACTAGAAATTGATGTTGCCTCATCTCATTTAATTTTGCTGTTATACTTCCTCCTAGACTATCAATTGTACGAAGTTATTGTTGATATTGACGAAGAAACTTCCAGCAGTATGGTGAAGAAATATTGTCAGAACTTTCAGTAAATTATTGGAGAAAATCTTTGCCAATATTGAGGCAGTTCTTTGGCAGTTACTGCAGCATTCCTTACTGGAGTTGACATAAAAGCCAAAATAGAAGACATGGTCAAGTCACTTGGTACTAAGAAGAAAGGGAAAATAAATGGGCCAATGATTGGATCGCTTTTTCTAAGTCTGTTGTTCCAACTGTTATTTCATTCATCAAAGATTTAAATTTTTCTTCTGAATCATCTGCTGTATGTGAAGTAGCAGGAATTGTAGAATAAAAGCCGAAAAGTGGATTTGACTTATTGTTTGATCCTCCACCAAACAAAACACTTAAGTTTGATGACCACAGAAACAGGTGCCTTGAGAATGAAGTCACCATGTTTCAAAAATTACGACAACCAACTTCACAACCATCAAATTATTGGAAAAATGAACATAGGTTTCCACTGCTAACAGCAAGTGCGAAAATTGTCTTGGCCATACCAGTAGAGCGCTTATTTAGTGCAGCTGGATTGTTGTTTAGTAAGTTACGAAAACGGATGTTACCAGCTCTCGTTATAACCTCTGTATATATCAGATTTGCATGTAAGATGAAAATTGTGGAAATGGGCCAGGTATTACCTCCATCCATCCATCATGTGCCATGCCGGTAAGCGTGGGCGGTCATGTTTTGCCATCTCACTCGATCACCAGAGTCGTGGATCAGCTCCGTGTATTACTTGGATTAACTGAATTATTAGAAACAGTCGATCAGCAGGAAATTGATAATGTGCTGAATGAGCACAGTGACTCAGAAACAGAATGAGAGTGTCAGAATGACACTGAATTGTCTTACTTGGCGGAGTATTGATACATGATAAGGCAGACGTGGTTGCGGCTTTGTGGGAGCACGTGTACACCTCGGAGGAGCAAATGGATCACCATAGTCTGGCAAGAATGAGGCAGCGAGGTGTGACGAGGGGATCTTGTCAACGCTCGACGCTCAGAGGAAAGGCGAGACGGACATATAATCAGATTGCTACTGGTACTATTAGTGTTGGAACTCTTCGCTGGCTGTTGGGGATGGGGACGGAGCGCTTATGGGATTGCCCTGAATGCTGTGATGTCGGTTCCTAAATCAATCAATCAATCAATCAATCATACTAGAACAAGTAACAAGTTTCTCTTATCTTGGACATATAATAACAGATGATGGCAGATGTGAAATGGAAATCAAACAGAGAATAGGAATGGCCAAAACTGCTTTCAACGGCATGACATCAGTATTAACATCTAGAGAGATTAATAACGCATTAAAGATGAGAATCGTCAAATGCTACGTATATTCAACGCTACTGTATGGCTCGGAAGCCTGGACATTGAACAGGCAACTAGAAAGCCGCATAGAGGACCTGGAGATGTGGATATACAGACGAATAGGTCGTATTTCATGGAAACAAAAACAATCAAATGCAGAGATCTTAGAAAAACTGGGAATGAAGAGAGAGTTGATGAAAGGAATACAGAGGAGACAAGTGAAATATTTTGGCCACGTTAAAAGACACGATACTCTTATAAAAATCATACCTGAAGGCAAGGTTGAGGGCAAGCGAGCAAGAGTCGATACAAGCGGGAGGATAACATCAAGAGATGGACGAACATCAGCCTGACAGAATGTACAGTCAAGGCAAGAGACAGACAGCGTTGGAGATCATTGCAGCCAACCTTCGTTGCGAAGACGGCACTAGATTGATTGTACTCTATTATAAGGCACACTTCGTGCACCTGTCAAACATTTTACGAAGCTAAGCCGACAACAAATCACAATATAACGCGAAATAAACATGATAGATTGTTGGCCGTGTACACAGACATTGGAGTAGTAAATTATGTTTCAAGTAAAATTACATGTCGTTCATTTTAGATATTAAACAAATTTTCAAATATCTGTTGTCTTCTGGTAACGACTAGTTACCTATAACTTGCAGATTACCAATAATTATATAGTTATCATGTAATTAAAGAAAAAAGACTTCCAATTTTACAAAAAGGAGATGTTATTATTATTGTATCCCTTTGTTGCTTATATAGACACGGCGTCCATGATTGTCTCCCATGATAATTACATAAACAGCAATAATATGTAACTTGAGCATTGAGCTAACGAAACATACATTTCTACAATGCAAAACACATTGTTCATAAGTATAATATATACTAATTAATAGTAAGGTATAGAATTTAAGGAAACTAATTGTCTGTCCTTTAAGAGAAAATGGGGAGATATTAGAATACGTAACAAGTGTTTCTTATCTTGGACATGAGATAACACATAACTGCAGAAGTGACACAGATAAAACAGAGAATAAGAGTGGCCAAAAATGCTTTCAACATCATGCTATCAGTATTAACATCTAGAAAGAGAGAGAGTATATGTACCTGTGCAGGCTGTTAGTTTGTCGAGACTCCTGTTTGTTCCACTTTTAAAATCGGGCAGTGATTAGTATTTTGAGTGATATTCGCTGCCACAGGAACGGAGCATTATGGGGATGACCCGTTGCTGTGAAGTGGGAACCGCGACTAATGACTAATGACTAAGAGAGAGAAGAACGCATTAAAATGAGAATTGTCAAATGTGGTGTATATTCAACGGTACTGTATGGCGCGGAAGCCTGGACATTGAACAAGCAACTAGAAAGTCGAATAGAGGCCCCGGAGATGTGGATATACAGACGAATATGTCATGTTTCATGGGAACAATAGCAATCAAACACAAAGGTTCTAGAACAACTGGGAATTAAAAGAGAGTTGATGAAAGAAAAAAAACGAAGGCAAGTGAAATATTTTGGCCACGTTAAAAGACATAACTCTCTTATAAAAACCATACTGGAGGGTAAGGTTGAACGAAAGGCAGACAACGTCACACGTGGGAAGATAACAACCAGAGATGGACCAACACTAAGCAGCCTGACAGAATGTACAGTCAGGGCGAGCGACACTCAGCGTTGGAGATCCATTGCAGACAACCTTTATTGTGGAGACGACACCTGATTGATTGACCATGCCTCGTCGAGGGTTCGACATAAGCTATGGGCGATTTCAATGCAGACCGTGTTGCGTTGATTTCGTGGGTATGAGGCGTCAGCTGTTCAGAAAGCAATGACAAACAACTGAGTGATTGACAGTAATGGAATAACTGTGACCAAGAGTGACCAACAGAGTGATTGACAGTAAGAACTATATCAATAATGACAAATACAATAATTATGACAGTGTGATTCACACTACGAACTACACAAAAACGTGACAAATTCAGTAATTATGACACAGTGATTGGCAGTAAGCACTAATTGAAAAGTGACAAATGCAGTAATTATGACACAGTGATCGACAGTAAGCACTAATTGAAAAGTGACAAATGCAGTAATTATGACACAGTGATTGGCAGTAACAACTATATCAAATAGTGACACATGCAGTAATTATGATACAGTGATCGACAGTTAAAAACTGCATCAAAAATTGACAAATACAATAATTATGACAGTGTGATTCACACTACGAACTACATCAAAAAGTGACAAATGCAGTAATTATGACACAGCGATCAACAATAACAACTATCGGGGAATGGAAGAGTTACAACAACGTAGTTTATTATATACAGAGTAACCGTTCAACGTATGGCGTGATGACTGGATCTCAGTAAGTTGTACGATCAATGTCACGCTGTTTGGGCTTCCCGGCTGTGGCAAACTACAACATCACATAGCGGAACTGTCCTTGGATGGATGAAACATATGGTCATGTTTAACAATGTCTGGCACAGGCAGCCCCATCACTTTTTCCAGAAACTTGGGTTTGAGAAAGTCTCTCAGGAAAAGATGGATGATGGTTCTCAAACTGCGAGGACCTGTGGCCACTGATAAGAGAATGTCTTTCTGTTCCGGGGACAAGATGTTGTAGGCGCTGATTGAGTCCACGTCAAAGCCGGTTGCATCTTCGATCAACAGGTTCAAAACCTCAGGCTTAGGTTTCAGATACTGGACGCAATGGAGGAGTCCGTGCGGATCTCTGGCTCGGCTAGAAGTGGAAGCAGCTCGAAAATGGACTTTAGCTCTAAAGACGATCAACACATGGACAACATCGTACTCGACTTCGTCGGTAACGCAGCGTAAATACTCGGTGAAAGGCGGCAAAAACGGACTGCAGTAGCTGACGAATGGGGCATTAGCATTGGGATTAGCACCGTGTTTGAGGTGAAGCTGGATGATCTTCAGGCGGTTTTTCAGACCTGGTGTAGCACAAGCTAGCTGTAGGGGCGTGGCGTTGTCCTCTGTAATTTCATCCACGCGAGCATCCCATCGAAGCAAAGTTTCACACATATCAGGGTTGTCACTGGATATCGATGTGTGAAGTGCCGAGTATCTGTATCAATAGAAATGGGGAATGATTGCTGTATGGAGTGCACAGTATCTGCGTGAATGGAAATGGGAAATGATTGCTGTGTGAAATGCCGAGTATCTGTGTGAATGGAAATGGGAAATAATTGCTGTGTGAAGTGCCGAGTATCTGTGTGAATGGAAATGGGAAATAATTGCTGTGTGAAGTGCCGAGTATCTGTGTGAATGGAAATGGGAAATAATTGCTGTGTGAAATGCCGAGTATCTGTGTCAATGGAAATGGGAAATGATTGCTGTGTGAATTTCCGAGTATCTGTGTCAATAGAAATGGGAAATAATTGCTGTGTGAAGTGCCGAGTATCTGTGTGAATGGAAATGGGAAATAATTGCTGTGTGAAGTGCCGAGTATCTTTGTGAATGGAAATGGGAAATAAATGCTGTGTGAAGTGCCGAGTATCTTTGTGAATGGAAATGGGAAATAATTGCTGTGTGAAGTGCCGAGTATCTGTGTGAATGGAAATGGGAAATAATTGCTGTGTGAAGTGCCGAGTATCTGTGTGAATGGAAATGGGAAATAATTGCTGTGTGAAATGCCGAGTATCTGTGTCAATGGAAATGGGAAATAATTGCTGTGTGAAGTGCTGAGTATCTTTGTGAATGGAAATGGTAAATAATTGCTGTGTGAAATGTCGAGTATCTGTGTCAATGGAAATGGGAAATGATTGCTGTGTGAAGTGCCGAGTATCTTTGTGAATGGAAATGGGAAATAATTGCTGTGTGAAGTGCCGAGTATCTGTGTCAATGGAAATGGGAAATTATTGCTGTACGGAGTGCCGTGTATGTACGGATGTGAATCATGGACAATTAGCAGAGGAATTATTTGGAATCTGCGGAGGTGTGGTTTTATAGATGAATAGTGGGAACACTGTGGACGGATAGAAAGTTCAATGAAGATCTCTTGAAAAAGATAACTCACAAAGATAACTGATTACTCATATCATAATAAGACAGTCCACATTCTTTCGGCATGTCACGAGAAGGAGAAAACTGGAGTATTTCGTCATTAAAGGACGGCTGGAGGGAAAGAGAGGCAGGAGGAGAACAAAAGATAAGCGTCTGGACTGTTTGATATTATGGCATAGAGGAACGTCCGTATCAGAAATGTTTGGCAGTACACGAGACAGAAGGTTGTGAACAGACATGATCATCAACGCCACACGGCACTATAAGAAGACACATGACACTATTTTTTGCATGTACAAACATGTGATCTGATCATTATAAAATCATTTTGCTTTTTTCTGATATCTTCAGATGTTTATATATCTAAGTATATAGTTTGTTAAGAGTGTGTTTACAACTGTTTTACTAATGTGTGCCAGGTCTATTTTCTTCGCAGATAGGAATCAGTCATGTTTCTTTGTTTCCATGTTTGGTTTCTTATGCAAAATTCCCGATCATTTTCCTGTAATTTCCCTCCTGATGACGTTAATTTTCAAACGTCGTCACATTTAGAATGTGTCACATCTTTCAGAGATTCGTCATGCATTTGAAGTATTCTTCCCTGATCCTATGACCCTAGTCTGCTGTTGGTGCATCTGTCTGCAGCATGGACAAGTTTAATGGTTTAGTTTTTAAATATTGCAGCATTCCTCTGGTTATTGTCATGTACACATACATACACACGCACATACGTTTACAACAATCACACACACACGCACACTGGTTACTACACAAAGGCACACATACACACATGTACACACACACGCATCCACACAAACATGATGATGATGATGATGATGATGATGATGGTGATGAAGATGATGATGATGATGATGATAATGATGGTGATGATGATGATGGTGGCGATGATGATGATGATGGTGGCGATGGTGATGATGATGATGATGGTGATGATAATGATGATGATGATGATGATGATGATGATGATGATAATGATGATGATGATGATGATGATGATGATGATGATGATGATGATGATGATGATGATGATGATGATGATGACAAAGGTCTTTATGCTGGGTAAAGCTGGGGCGACCATCCCCAACCCAGCGCGTCCACTGGTGGCGGATCGTGGAACGGCCTCTAGATATAGAGGTTAGCTGCGAATATCGAATAAGCAGCCGCGGACCAACTGGCGGTGGCACAGAGAGCTAGTCGGGATCTCAGGGTGGGATCTGAATTCCTTAGAAAATATCTCATATGCTCGGAGACGTGCCTGCCAAGCGAGTCGGGGCGCTCTAACCCCTCCCCCGGGTAGGTGGAACCCGTTAGCATTGGACAGCAGTCCATCTAGGAGACGGAAAACTCCAAATATAAGCCCCCAAGTTCAAGGTGGACCAGCGTGCTGAGGAACTGGATAGCCATGGGTAAACTGGTCGTGAACGTTGGACGTCTGGCAGGCGTGCGGGGCGGCACCAGGCGTATAGACTCCTGCGGGACATCCCCTGCCTCTTCCCTAGCAAGCAGGCAATGCTATGGTGACCGGTTATTTCCTGCAATATCCAAACTTTGCCTATGGATTTATTTAAACACGGGAATCGTCGCCGGAGCTACGGAGCACGTGCTCTGCGCTTGACACATCCCTCAGAGGCTAGAGAAGAGACAGTGAGGGGCAGAAGACGAGGAAATTGTGTGAGAAGAAGGCATAGAAATAGGAGGGCAGGCGCCAGGAGAACAAGACGAAAAGTGGAGAGACTACTTTTCAGCTATGTAAGGAGTGAGATACTGACATTTTCGTAGTGCCAGACACAGAGGTCCTGCATTGGAGAGACTAATATATGATTTTGACGTCATCATGCTCCAGGAGCTAAATACAGACAAATACCATTGCCCTGGGTACTCCAGTTATATAAATCCTGCTGGGCAGAGGGGACATGGGCATGGTCTGCTGGTGAAGGAAGGAGTGAAGCACGTGGTACTTGACTTGAGCCAGTGGAATCATAGTGCAAGAGAGGTCCAGGGTATACAAATTGAGATTGGTGGCTTAAGTTGGAATATCAAAAATGTATATGCCACAGTGGACTGTTTTGTCAGAAAGGAACACTGGGACTGGCTTAAGGAACTGGAGGAATTACCAGGTGATAGGCTACTAATATGTGGGGACTTCAATGAGATGAACAAAGATGGGGACAGTAGTGGAGAAAACCGACAGGGAATTGCCCTTGCGGATGCCATGGTGGACTCCGATGTGGTCTGCATAAATGATGGTAGGCCGACTAGAATGGCAATGAGGCCTGGCGATGGAGACACGGCTATTGACTTGACACTTGTCTCCCAGTCATCAGTCCTTGATGTAAAGTGGACTGTTTTGAATGACCATTGGAGTGATCACATACCATGCTCTGTCCTGATCTCTAAATCCAGGAAAGTTAAGGCTGGGAGAGCGCGCAAGACCTTCCGGTATGAGTGGACCGATTGCCTTCTTGGATGCCTTAGACAGGGGGCTTGCAACATCATCATCATCATCATCATCATCATCATCATCATCTCATCCAGGACCACAGAGCGTGAATTGCAGGGGTACTACCATAGACGCATCAGTAATTGCCGTCTCCCAATGCTTCCTGTCTTCAACAACACCTAGTTATGCAAATGCTTCGTTCCTGCTTATTTATAGTACTCGAACCTGCCCAGGACATATGTTTATTAGTTATTTTCTGGCAGTTGTTTGTTTGATGATTTATTCCTTGGTAGTATCAGTTCTTAATAGGAAAAGCGGCAAAGGCAGGACAGTGGAAATGCTGGATGGATAATATGATGGCATGGAGGAATATGGTCAGCATGGTTGATCCTATGTTTAGTCCCGCTACGTTTTTCCATACCAAGATAGCACTCCCTTGCTGTTTCTCATTTCTCTGTTGACATTCATATTACGTCTGGAATGTTTACCAACACATATTGGTAGAAGTAAACATGAAATATAAGGATAGATGAATAATTGCCACCAGATATCAATTACTTGGCGGAAAGTTGCTGACATGGCTGTCGCTTTACTCCTCTTCGCGCTTGTAAAGAATTAGAGGTTTCACCAGCTTCGCTGACAGCTGCTTGTATTTTGTGATTCAATATTTCCATAAAATATACTTATTCTGTTGTAAGTCATATGTCGCACACGATGTTCCGCACCCTTTGATGTTGAACACAGCCGAGTGCCTTACTGTCATCTGTGAAGCAAGTATGAAGATCTTCACTGTAAATCTGCAGTTCCCAAAGATGTTTCTCATTGCAACAATATGATCTTGGTACATCTGCCCTGTCTGTAGCCTGCCTGTACGTCTTGTCATCCATAGTATATCTTCCTTTCTGCTTTCTTGTTGTTGATTTACAAGATGATGTTATGACTGATTAGACAGATATGAGGATAGTTTGTGTTTGTATTTAACTTCCCTGTCTTTGGGAACCGACTCTTTGGCGAAGGTGTCACGGACACAATTCGTAATCACACCTACTACGTTCGATATACAGCTGCTGGCGATGTGGCAACAGACCGCCTTGCATTGGTTTTATACCAAATGATATGGGTGCCGGTCTTTGAGAAAGCAATGACAAACTACTGAACGTAAACGTGCCGAGAGATAACAAACAGCAATGAAAAAATGTTGGCGTTGACTGCGACGTCATATAAAGGATATGCAACTAACATTTTAACTAGTGTAGCCTGTAGGGGGTTACATTGATACTGTTTAACTAGTGTAGCCTGTAGGGGGTTACATTGATACTGTTTAACTAGTGTAGCCTGTAGGGGGTTACATTGATACTGTTTAACTAGTGTAGCCTGTAGGGGGTTACATTGATACTGTTTAACTAGTGTAGCCTGTAGGGGGTTACATTGATACTGTTTAACTAGTGTAGCCTGTAGGGGGTTACATTGATACTGTTTAACTAGTGTAGCCTGTAGGGGGTTACATTGATACTGTTTAACTAGTGTAGCCTGTAGGGGGTTACATTGATACTGTTTAACTAGTGTAGCCTGTAGGGGGTTACATTGATACTGTTTAACTAGTGTAGCCTGTAGGGGGTTACATTGATACTGTTTAACTAGTGTAGCCTGTAAGGGGTTACATTGATACTGTTTAACTAGTGTAGCCTGTAGGGGGTTACATTGATACTGTTTAACTAGTGTAGCCTGTAGGGGGTTACATTGATACTGTTTAACTAGTGTAGCCTGTAGGGGGTTACATTGATACTGTTTAACTAGTGTAGCCTGTAGGGGGTTACATTGATACTGTTTAACTAGTGTAGCCTGTAGGGGGTTACATTGATACTGTTTAACTAGTGTAGCCTGTAGAGGGTTACACTGATACTGTTAAACTAGTGTAGCCTGTAGGGGGTTACATTGATATTGTTAAACCTGTGTACCCTGTAGAGGGTTACATTGATACTGTTTAACTAGTGTAGCCTGTAGCGGGTTAGATTGATACTGTTTAAATAGTGTAGCCTGTAGCGGGTTACATTGATACTGTTAAACCTGTGTAGCCTGTAGAGGGTTACACTGATACTGTTTAACTAGTGTAGCCTGTAGAGGGTTACACTGATACTGTTTAACTAGTGTAGCCTGTAGAGGGTTACATTGATACTGTTTAACTAGTGTAGCCTGTAGAGGGTTACACTGATACTGTTTAACTAGTGTAGCCTGTAGCGGGTTACATTGATACTGTTTAACTAGTGTAGCCTGTAGCGGGTTACATTGATACGGTTTAACTAGTGTAGCCTGTAGAGGGTTACACTGATACTGTTAAACTTGTGTAGCCTATAGCGATTTACACTGATACTGTTATGAGCGCGGACAGTCCAGGGTATGATGCCGGCTTTCGTCGTTAGCTAAGAGAGGGATAAACTTGCCATATTCTAATCCGTACAATCAGTCCTAGACAATGTTAGAGTCCTAACACATCACAAAGCCACAGTAAGTTCATACTTGGGAAATCTGGTGTTATTCTTTCTCATGCCCTACCTCGAGCTAAGTAACATAAGAAAGTTATTAATCTGACATATCAGAGACAGCATACGACTGAGTAAATATGCCGACCTGAGGATTGCAGAATGATCAGATAGTTAAATGACTTTAGGCTGTAAATAGAGATACGTCTCACTCACGTCCAGAAAGAGCATCGTCTGTGTGGCATCTGATACATTGTTGTCACGTTCAATTGCAGTCAGTTTTTTTGCTTTGGCATAAAATCTGCAGGGAATACAACTTCATCCCTGTAATAGATATACACATAGAACAATAGATCTCACTTTGCCAGAAATTAAACGGTTAGTGAAACTATGTATGAATTGTCATTTTGTTATAATTGGTACCAGGTCTTAGTCAGATATGACTGAGCTACCGTATAACAGTAGACGGTACTACCTGCTTTCTGTTAGCGCCGAATGTTGGGCGGCGCTTACCAAACCCGACACCCCACAATGCGTCAACGGCTTCGGGTCGATGGGCGCAACTGGCAGAGTGCAAGCCTGATCTTGGTGGGGTGCAAGCCTGATCTTGGTGGGGTGCAAGCCTGATCTTGGTGGGGTGCAAGCCTGATCTTGGTGGGGTGCAAGCCGGATCTTAGTGGGGTGCAAGCCGGATCTTGGTAGGGTGCAAAGAAATGCAAGCTACAGACTAAATGTCTTGGCAGGGTAGACCACGCACTGAGCCGTGACTGGCAACTGGTCTAGGATCGAAGCTCCGACAGGCAGCATTTAGAGCATTGCTTTGCTGATCCGAAAACGTCTGCAGCTTGTCTTGTTCCAGTTGTATTGTCGTTACCTTTCCACTGGAGTAAATTAGGCAACCCGAGAGAGGGATCATGCTGCATGGGTAACACGTGGTTTCTACAATACAGCCTGGGGTTTTTGCTATGGAATGGTATAACTTCTTCCCTGGTCGTCTACCGCGATGTGTTGTAGTTATTATGCCTTTTATGAAGCACAGTGCAACAACCTATCGCCTGTCAAGACGGACAGGTGCCAGCATACAGTACAAGGTGGGCTTACATGTACTGATACAAGATACGTCATCGCCATGTGCCATGCCAACTGGTAGACGTTAATGTCCCTGTCCGAAGTATTCTGGATTAACTCTGCTGACCACAGTCCTCGATGCCATCGTCTCAGTCTGCCCAGCATTTCCCTTGGTCGGTCTCGGACTCTGTTCTTATAGTTCTTTCAGTTTGTCAACACGTATGTCTTTGTGCTCATCACGTGACCAAAGGATGTTGTTTATTGCTTTCTTATGGTCTTATATAACGTTCTACTTTCATTAACCTCTTCCAGATAACCGTTGTTGGTTTCTCTACAAGTCCAAGATTTTCGCAACATTCGTCTCTGGAACCACACCTCTGTTTCTGCTAAGCTGTTCCCAATAGTTGGATATGAATAAAACTAGGTGGAACTGCCGCAAAGATTTGAAAATTTAAACAATATAAAATAACACAAAGTAATGCAACTTTACAGAACACATTTACGAAACATACAGGACGTTGCGGCGACTAACCTTCTTCAGCAAAAACAAAAAAATACATACCCAAAACACAACATATAATCACGAAGAAGACTCTCGAGTGATTACATTATGGTATAAGAAGGAGATGAAAACAATAAAAAGATGAAACAAATGAGAACAATGGAGAGAAAATGAAAATGGAAACAATGATTTGCTACTCATCTCAGAATCTCAGTGCTGTGGAGTATCACATCCTAGGATTCTGAGATGAGTGAAATACATTTTTGCATCTTAAATTTTTCTTTATTGGTCCCAATTGTTGGAGAGTGAGTGTTCTTATTTATGATTGTGGGATAGAATAAAGAGATGACCTCCGCTAGGTGCTTGCAGCAACAGAACTCTCTGAGCTGTGGACAATGTCACTTTCATATAATGATTATAACAGATCTATGGACGTCACTTTCAGGTTATGATTATAACAGACTGATGGACGTCACTTTCAGGTAATGATTATAACAGACTGATGGACGTCACTTTAATGTAATGATTATAACAGACTGATGAACGACATTTTCATGTAATGATTATAACAGACTGAAGGACGTCACTTTCATGTAATGAGTATAACATACTGATGGACGTCACTTTCAGGTTATGATTATAACATACTGATGGACGTCACTTTCAGGTAATGATTATAACAGACTGATGAACGTCACTTTAATGTAATGATTATAACAGACTGATGAACGTTATTTTCATGTAATGATTATAACAGACTGATGGACGTCACTTTCATGTAATGAGTATAACATACTGATGGACGTCACTTTCATGTAATGATTATAACAGACATGTGGACGTCATTTTCATGTAATGATTATAACTGACCATTGGACGTGACTGGTGTAACTTGTCAGCCACTGCGTCACATTGATGTAATTACTGCAACAATTCAGTTAGGCTTCACTTCCATGTATTTTGTGAGTTCGATTCTTTCAAGATGTCGCAGTAACTCTTTCTATCCCTCGACCTCGCCATCATTCTATGAGACCATATCTGAACAGCTTCCACATAATTCCTCACGTGTCTGCTAAGTGTCGATGATTTGCTTCCGCAATAATAGAGACACTCGATGATATTATTTATACACAAATAATGAATCAGTAATGGTGGCGGATGTAGCATATAATTAAAATATATACATACACGGGTATCACAATTATCAAGTCACATTAACAGTGTAAATAAAATAAGTCTGTAAACATGACACGGCTGTGACAATGGATACGGAAATAAAAAGTACTGGTAAAAATGAATGCACTGCAACAGTAGACAAGTAAATAAAAAGCTATAGTAAACATGAAACCACTGTAGTAGTAGACAGGTAAATAAATTGCTATAGTAAACATGAAACCACTGTAGTAGTAGACAGGTAAATAAATTGCTATAGTAAACATGAAACCACTGTAGCAGTAGACAGGTAAATAAATAGCTATAGTAAACATGAAACCACTGTAGTAGTAGACAAGTAAATAAATAGCTATAGTAAACATGAAACCACTGTAGCAGTAGACAGGTAAATAAATAGCTATAGTAAACATGAAACCACTGTAGTAGTAGACAAGTAAATAAATAGCTATAGTAAACATGAAACCACTGTAGCAGTAGACAAGTAAATAAATAGCTATAGTAAACATGAAACTACTGTAGCAGTAGACAAGTAAATAAATACCTATAGTAAACATGAAACCACTGTAGCAGTAGACAGGTAAATAAATAGCTATAGTAAACATGAAACCACTGTAGCAGTAGAGAGGTAAATAAATAGCTATAGTAAACATGAAACCACTGTAGCAGTAGACAGGTAAATAAATAACTATAGTAAACATGAATGCACTGTAGTAGTAGACAGGTAAATAAATAGCTATAGTAAACATGAAACCACTTTAGCAGTAGACAAGTAAATAAATAACTATAGTAAACATGAATGCACTGTAGTAGTAGACAGGTAAATAAATAGCTATAGTAAACATGAAACCACTGTAGCAGTAGCCAGGTAAATAAATAGCTATAGTAAACATTAATGCACTGTAGTAGTAGACAGGTAAATAAATAGCTATAGTAAACGTGAAACCACTGTAGCAGTAGACAAGTAAATAAATAGCTATAGTAAACATGAAACCACTGTAGTAGTAGACAAGTAAATAAATAGCTATAGTAAACATGAAACCACTGTAGCAGTAGACAGGTAAATAAATAGCTATAGTAAACATGAAACCACTGTAGTAGTAGACAAGTAAATAAATAGCTATAGTAAACATGAAACCACTGTAGCAGTAGACAAGTAAATAAATAGCTATAGTAAACATGAAACCACAGTAGCAGTAGACAGGTAAATAAATAGCTATAGTAAACATGAATGCACTGCAACAGTAGACAAGTAAATAAATAGCTATAGTAAACATGAATGCACTGCAACAGTAGACAGTTAAATAAATAGCTATAGTAAACATGAAACCACTGTAGCAGTAGACAGGTAAATAAATAGCTATAGTAAACATGAAACCACTGTAGCAGTAGACAGGTAAATAAATAGTTATAGTAAACATTAATGCACTGTAGTAGTAGACAGGTAAATAAATAGCTATAGTAAACATGAAACCACTGTAGCAGTAGACAGGTAAATAAATAGCTATAGTAAACATGAAACCACTGTAGTAGTAGACAAGTAAATAAATAGCTATAGTAAACATGAAACCACTGTAGCAGTAGACAGGTAAATAAATAGCTATAGTAAACATGAAACCACTGTAGTAGTAGACAGGTAAGTAAATAGCTATAGTAAACATGAAACCACTGTAGTAGTAGACAGGTAAATAAATAGCTATAGTAAACATGAAACCACTGTAGCAGTAGACAGGTAAATAAATAGCTATAGTAAACATGAATGCACTGTAGCAGTAATCAGGTAAATAAATAGCTATAGTAAACATGAAACCACTGTAGTAGTAGACAAGTAAATAAATAGCTATAGTAAACATGAAACCACTGTAGTAGTAGACAAGTAAATAAATAGCTATAGTAAACATGAAACCACTGTAGCAGTAGACAGGTAAATAAATAGCTATAGTAAACATGAAACCACTGTAGCAGTAGACAGGTAAATAAATAGCTATAGTAAACATGAAACCACTGTAGTAGTAGACAAGTAAATAAATAGCTATAGTAAACATGAAACCACTGTAGCAGTAGACAGGTAAATAAATAGCTATAGTAAACATGAAACCTCTGTAGTAGTAGACAAGTAAATAAATAGCTATAGTAAACATGAAACCACTGTAGCAGTAGACAAGTAAATAAATAGCTATAGTAAACATGAATGCACTGCAACAGTAGACAGTTAAATAAATAGCTATAGTAAACATGAAACCACTGTAGTAGTAGACAGGTAAATAAATAGCTATAGTAAACATGAAACCACTGTAGCAGTAGACAGGTAAATAAATAGCTATAGTAAACATGAAACCACTGTAGCAGTAGACAGGTAAATAAATAGCTAAAGTAAACATGAATGCACTGCAACAGTAGACAAGTAAATAAATAGCTAAAGTAAACATGAATGCACTGCAACAGTAGACAAGTAAATAAATAGCTATAGTAAACATGAAACCACTGTAGTAGTAGACAGGTAAATAAATAGCTATAGTAAACATGAAACCACTGTAGCAGTAGACAAGTAAATAAATAGCTAAAGTAAACATGAATGCACTGCAACAGTAGACAAGTAAATAAATAGCTAAAGTAAACATGAAACCACTGTAGTAGTAGACAAGTAAATAAATAGCTATAGTAAACATTAATGCACTGTAGTAGTAGACAGGTAAATAAATAGCTATAGTAAACATGAAACCACTGTAGTAGTAGACAGGTAAATAAATAGCTATAGTAAACATGAAACCACTGTAGTAGTAGACAAGTAAATAAATAGCTATAGTAAACATGAAACCACTGTAGTAGTAGACAAGTAAATAAATAGCTATAGTAAACATGAAACCACTGTAGTAGTAGACAAGTAAATAAATAGCTATAGTAAACATTAATGCACTGTAGTAGTAGACAAGTAAAAAAATAGCTATAGTAAACATTAATGCACTGTAGTAGTAGACAGGTAAATAAATAGCTATAGTAAACATTAATGCACTTTAGTAGTAGACAAGTAAATAAATAGCTATAGTAAACATTAATGCACTGTAGTAGTAGACAGGTAAATAAATAGCTATAGTAAACATGAAACCACTGTAGTAGTAGACAAGTAAATAAATAGCTATAGTAAACATGAAACCACTGTAGTAGTCGACAGGTAAATAAATAGCTATAGTAAACATGAAACCACTGTAGTAGTAGACAAGTAAATAAATAGCTATAGTAAACATGAAACCACTGTAGTAGTAGACAAGTAAATAAATAGCTATAGTAAACATGAAACCACTGTAGCAGTAGACAGGTAAATAAATAGCTATAGTAAACATGAAACCACTGTAGTAGTAGACAAGTAAATAAATAGCTATAGTAAACATGAAACCACTGTAGCAGTAGACAGGTAAATAAATAGCTATAGTAAACATGAAACCTCTGTAGTAGTAGACAAGTAAATAAATAGCTATAGTAAACATGAAACCACTGTAGCAGTAGACAAGTAAATAAATAGCTATAGTAAACATGAATGCACTGCAACAGTAGACAGTTAAATAAATAGCTATAGTAAACATGAAACCACTGTAGTAGTAGACAGGTAAATAAATAGCTATAGTAAACATGAAACCACTGTAGCAGTAGACAGGTAAATAAATAGCTATAGTAAACATGAAACCACTGTAGCAGTAGACAGGTAAATAAATAGCTAAAGTAAACATGAATGCACTGCAACAGTAGACAAGTAAATAAATAGCTAAAGTAAACATGAATGCACTGCAACAGTAGACAAGTAAATAAATAGCTATAGTAAACATGAAACCACTGTAGTAGTAGACAGGTAAATAAATAGCTATAGTAAACATGAAACCACTGTAGCAGTAAACAAGTAAATAAATAGCTAAAGGAAACATGAATGCACTGCAACAGTAGACAAGTAAATAAATAGCTAAAGTAAACATGAAACCACTGTAGTAGTAGACAAGTAAATAAATAGCTATAGTAAACATTAATGCACTGTAGTAGTAGACAGGTAAATAAATAGCTATAGTAAACATGAAACCACTGTAGTAGTAGACAAGTAAATAAATGGCTATAGTAAACATGAAACCACTGTAGTAGTAGACAAGTAAATAAATAGCTATAGTAAACATGAAACCACTGTAGTAGTAGACAAGTAAATAAATAGCTATAGTAAACATTAATGCACTGTAGTAGTAGACAAGTAAATAAATAGCTATAGTAAACATTAATGCACTGTAGTAGTAGACAGGTAAATAAATAGCTATAGTAAACATTAATGCACTTTAGTAGTAGACAAGTAAATAAATAGCTATAGTAAACATTAATGCACTGTAGTAGTAGACAGGTAAATAAATAGCTATAGTAAACATGAAACCACTGTAGTAGTAGACAAGTAAATAAATAGCTATAGTAAACATGAAACCACTGTAGTAGTCGACAAGTAAATAAATAGCTATAGTAAACATGAAACCACTGTAGCAGTAGACAGGTAAATAAATAGCTATAGTAAACATGAAACCACTGTAGTAGTAGACAGGTAAATAAATAGCTATAGTAAACATGAAACTACTGTAGCAGTAGACAAGTAAATAAATACCTATAGTAAACATGAAACCACTGTAGCAGTAGACAGGTAAATAAATAGCTATAGTAAACATGAAACCACTGTAGCAGTAGAGAGGTAAATAAATAGCTATAGTAAACATGAAACCACTGTAGCAGTAGACAGGTAAATAAATAACTATAGTAAACATGAATGCACTGTAGTAGTAGACAGGTAAATAAATAGCTATAGTAAACATGAAACCACTGTAGCAGTAGACAAGTAAATAAATAACTATAGTAAACATGAATGCACTGTAGTAGTAGACAGGTAAATAAATAGCTATAGTAAACATGAAACCACTGTAGCAGTAGACAGGTAAATAAATAGCTATAGTAAACATTAATGCACTGTAGAAGTAGACAGGTAAATAAATAGCTATAGTAAACGTGAAACCACTGTAGCAGTAGACAAGTAAATAAATAGCTATAGTAAACATGAAACCACTGTAGCAGTAGACAGGTAAATAAATAGCTATAGTAAACATGAAACCACTGTAGTAGTAGACAAGTAAATAAATAGCTATAGTAAACATGAAACCACTGTAGCAGTAGACAAGTAAATAAATAGCTATAGTAAACATGAAACCACTGTAGCAGTAGACAGGTAAATAAATAGCTATAGTAAACATGAAACCACTGTAGTAGTAGACAAGTAAATAAATAGCTATAGTAAACATGAAACCACTGTAGCAGTAGACAGGTAAATAAATAGCTATAGTAAACATGAAACCTCTGTAGTAGTAGACAAGTAAATAAATAGCTATAGTAAACATGAAACCACTGTAGCAGTAGACAAGTAAATAAATAGCTATAGTAAACATGAATGCACTGCAACAGTAGACAGTTAAATAAATAGCTATAGTAAACATGAAACCACTGTAGTAGTAGACAGGTAAATAAATAGCTATAGTAAACATGAAACCACTGTAGCAGTAGACAGGTAAATAAATAGCTATAGTAAACATGAAACCACTGTAGCAGTAGACAGGTAAATAAATAGCTAAAGTAAACATGAATGCACTGCAACAGTAGACAAGTAAATATATAGCTAAAGTAAACATGAATGCACTGCAACAGTAGACAAGTAAATAAATAGCTATAGTAAACATGAAACCACTGTAGTAGTAGACAGGTAAATAAATAGCTATAGTAAACATGAAACCACTGTAGCAGTAGACAAGTAAATAAATAGCTAAAGTAAACATGAATGCACTGCAACAGTAGACAAGTAAATAAATAGCTAAAGTAAACATGAAACCACTGTAGTAGTAGACAAGTAAATAAATAGCTATAGTAAACATTAATGCACTGTAGTAGTAGACAGGTAAATAAATAGCTATAGTAAACATGAAACCACTGTAGTAGTAGACAAGTAAATAAATAGCTATAGTAAACATGAAACAACTGCAGCAGTAGACAAGTAAAAATATAGCTATAGTAAACATTAATGCACTGTAGTAGTAGACAGGTAAATAAATAGCTATAGTAAACATGAAACCACTGTAGTAGTAGACAAGTAAATAAATAGCTATAGTAAACATGAAACCACTGTAGTAGTAGACAAGTAAATAAATAGCTATAGTAAACATGAAACCACTGTAGTAGTAGACAAGTAAATAAATAGCTATAGTAAACATTAATGCACTGTAGTAGTAGACAAGTAAAAAAATAGCTATAGTAAACATTAATGCACTGTAGTAGTAGACAGGTAAATAAATAGCTATAGTAAACATTAATGCACTTTAGTAGTAGACAAGTAAATAAATAGCTATAGTAAACATTAATGCACTGTAGTAGTAGACAGGTAAATAAATAGCTATAGTAAACATGAAACCACTGTAGTAGTAGACAAGTAAATAAATAGCTATAGTAAACATGAAACCACTGTAGTAGTCGACAGGTAAATAAATAGCTATAGTAAACATGAAACCACTGTAGTAGTAGACAAGTAAATAAATAGCTATAGTAAACATGAAACCACTGTAGTAGTAGACAAGTAAATAAATAGCTATAGTAAACATGAAACCACTGTAGCAGTAGACAGGTAAATAAATAGCTATAGTAAACATGAAACCACTGTAGCAGTAGACAGGTAAATAAATAGCTATAGTAAACATGAAACCACTGTAGTAGTAGACAAGTAAATAAATAGCTATAGTAAACATGAAACCACTGTAGCAGTAGACAGGTAAATAAATAGCTATAGTAAACATGAAACCTCTGTAGTAGTAGACAAGTAAATAAATAGCTATAGTAAACATGAAACCACTGTAGCAGTAGACAAGTAAATAAATAGCTATAGTAAACATGAATGCACTGCAACAGTAGACAGTTAAATAAATAGCTATAGTAAACATGAAACCACTGTAGTAGTAGACAGGTAAATAAATAGCTATAGTAAACATGAAACCACTGTAGCAGTAGACAGGTAAATAAATAGCTATAGTAAACATGAAACCACTGTAGCAGTAGACAGGTAAATAAATAGCTAAAGTAAACAGGAATGCACTGCAACAGTAGACAAGTAAATAAATAGCTAAAGTAAACATGAATGCACTGCAACAGTAGACAAGTAAATAAATAGCTATAGTAAACATGAAACCACTGTAGTAGTAGACAGGTAAATAAATAGCTATAGTAAACATGAAACCACTGTAGCAGTAGACAAGTAAATAAATAGCTAAAGTAAACATGAATGCACTGCAACAGTAGACAAGTAAATAAATAGCTAAAGTAAACATGAAACCACTGTAGTAGTAGACAAGTAAATAAATAGCTATAGTAAACATTAATGCACTGTAGTAGTAGACAGGTAAATAAATAGCTATAGTAAACATGAAACCACTGTAGTAGTAGACAAGTAAATAAATAGCTATAGTAAACATGAAACCACTGCAGCAGTAGACAAGTAAAAATATAGCTATAGTAAACATTAATGCACTGTAGTAGTAGACAGGTAAATAAATAGCTATAGTAAACATGAAACCACTGTAGTAGTAGACAAGTAAATAAATAGCTATAGTAAACATGAAACCACTGTAGTAGTAGACAAGTAAATAAATAGCTATAGTAAACATGAAACCACTGTAGTAGTAGACAAGTAAATAAATAGCTATAGTAAACATTAATGCACTGTAGTAGTAGACAAGTAAATAAATAGCTATAGTAAACATTAATGCACTGTAGTAGTAGACAGGTAAATAAATAGCTATAGTAAACATTAATGCACTTTAGTAGTAGACAAGTAAATAAATAGCTATAGTAAACATTAATGCACTGTAGTAGTAGACAGGTAAATAAATAGCTATAGTAAACATGAAACCACTGTAGTAGTAGACAAGTAAATAAATAGCTATAGTAAACATGAAACCACTGTAGTAGTCGACAAGTAAATAAATAGCTATAGTAAACATGAAACCACTGTAGCAGTAGACAGGTAAATAAATAGCTATAGTAAACATGAAACCACTGTAGTAGTAGACAGGTAAATAAATAGCTATAGTAAACATGAAACTACTGTAGCAGTAGACAGGTAAATAAATAGCTATAGTAAACATGAAACCACTGTAGTAGTAGACAGGTAAATAAATACCTATAGTAAACATGAAACCACTGTAGCAGTAGACAGGTAAATAAATAGCTATAGTAAACATGAAACCACTGTAGCAGTAGAGAGGTAAATAAATAGCTATAGTAAACATGAAACCACTGTAGCAGTAGACAGGTAAATAAATAACTATAGTAAACATGAATGCACTGTAGTAGTAGACAGGTAAATAAATAGCTATAGTAAACATGAAACCACTGTAGCAGTAGACAAGTAAATAAATAACTATAGTAAACATGAATGCACTGTAGTAGTAGACAGGTAAATAAATAGCTATAGTAAACATGAAACCACTGTAGCAGTAGACAGGTAAATAAATAGCTATAGTAAACATTAATGCACTGTAGTAGTAGACAGGTAAATAAATAGCTATAGTAAACGTGAAACCACTGTAGCAGTAGACAAGTAAATAAATAGCTATAGTAAACATGAAACCACTGTAGTAGTAGACAAGTAAATAAATAGCTATAGCAAACATGAAACCACTGTAGTAGTAGACAGGTAAATAAATAGCTATAGTAAACATGAAATCACTGTAGTAGTAGACAAGTAAATAAATAGCTATAGTAAACATGAAACCACTGTAGTAGTCGACAAGTAAATAAATAGCTATAGTAAACATGAAACCACTGTAGCAGTAGACAGGTAAATAAATATCTATAGTAAACATGAAATCACTGTAGTAGTAGACAAGTAAATAAATAGCTATAGTAAACATGAAACCACTGTAGTAGTCGACAAGTAAATAAATAGCTATAGTAAACATGAAACCACTGTAGCAGTAGACAGGTAAATAAATAGCTATAGTAAACATGAAACCACTGTAGTAGTAGACAGGTAAATAAATAGCTATAGTAAACATGAAACTACTGTAGCAGTAGACAAGTAAATAAATACCTATAGTAATCATGAAACCACTGTAGCAGTAGACAGGTAAATAAATAGCTATAGTAAACATGAAACCACTGTAGCAGTAGAGAGGTAAATAAATAGCTATAGTAAACATGAAACCACTGTAGCAGTAGACAGGTAAATAAATAGCTAAAGTAAACATGAATGCACTGCAACAGTAGACAAGTAAATAAATAGCTAAAGTAAACATGAATGCACTGCAACAGTAGACAAGTAAATAAATAGCTATAGTAAACATGAAACCACTGTAGTAGTAGACAGGTAAATAAATAGCTATAGTAAACATGAAACCACTGTAGCAGTAGACAAGTAAATAAATAGCTAAAGTAAACATGAATGCACTGCAACAGTAGACAAGTAAATAAATAGCTAAAGTAAACATGAAACCACTGTAGTAGTAGACAAGTAAATAAATAGCTATAGTAAACATTAATGCACTGTAGTAGTAGACAGGTAAATAAATAGCTATAGTAAACATGAAACCACTGTAGTAGTAGACAAGTAAATAAATAGCTATAGTAAACATGAAACCACTGCAGCAGTAGACAAGTAAAAATATAGCTATAGTAAACATTAATGCACTGTAGTAGTAGACAGGTAAATAAATAGCTATAGTAAACATGAAACCACTGTAGTAGTAGACAAGTAAATAAATAGCTATAGTAAACATGAAACCACTGTAGTAGTAGACAAGTAAATAAATAGCTATAGTAAACATGAAACCACTGTAGTAGTAGACAAGTAAATAAATAGCTATAGTAAACATTAATGCACTGTAGTAGTAGACAAGTAAATAAATAGCTATAGTAAACATTAATGCACTGTAGTAGTAGACAGGTAAATAAATAGCTATAGTAAACATGAAATCACTGTAGTAGTAGACAAGTAAATAAATAGCTATAGTAAACATGAAACCACTGTAGTAGTCGACAAGTAAATAAATAGCTATAGTAAACATGAAACCACTGTAGCAGTAGACAGGTAAATAAATATCTATAGTAAACATGAAATCACTGTAGTAGTAGACAAGTAAATAAATAGCTATAGTAAACATGAAACCACTGTAGTAGTCGACAAGTAAATAAATAGCTATAGTAAACATGAAACCACTGTAGCAGTAGACAGGTAAATAAATAGCTATAGTAAACATGAAACCACTGTAGTAGTAGACAGGTAAATAAATAGCTATAGTAAACATGAAACTACTGTAGCAGTAGACAAGTAAATAAATACCTATAGTAAACATGAAACCACTGTAGCAGTAGACAGGTAAATAAATAGCTATAGTAAACATGAAACCACTGTAGCAGTAGAGAGGTAAATAAATAGCTATAGTAAACATGAAACCACTGTAGCAGTAGACAGGTAAATAAATAACTATAGTAAACATGAATGCACTGTAGTAGTAGACAGGTAAATAACTAGCTATAGTAAACATGAAACCACTGTAGCAGTAGACAAGTAAATAAATAACTATAGTAAACATGAATGCACTGTAGTAGTAGACAGGTAAATAAATAGCTATAGTAAACATGAAACCACTGTAGCAGTAGACAGGTAAATAAATAGCTATAGTAAACATTAATGCACTGTAGTAGTAGACAGGTAAATAAATAGCTATAGTAAACGTGAAACCACTGTAGCAGTAGACAAGTAAATAAATAGCTATAGTAAACATGAAACCACTGTAGTAGTAGACAAGTAAATAAATAGCTATAGTAAACATGAAACCACTGTAGTAGTAGACAGGTAAATAAATAGCTATAGTAAACATGAAATCACTGTAGTAGTAGACAAGTAAATAAATAGCTATAGTAAACATGAAACCACTGTAGCAGTAGACAAGTAAATAAATAGCTATAGTAAACATGAAACCACAGTAGCAGTAGACAGGTAAATAAATAGCTATAGTAAACATGAATGCACTGCAACAGTAGACAAGTAAATAAATAGCTATAGTAAACATGAATGCACTGCAACAGTAGACAGTTAAATAAATAGCTATAGTAAACATGAAACCACTGTAGCAGTAGACAGGTAAATAAATAGCTATAGTAAACATGAAACCACTGTAGCAGTAGACAGGTAAATAAATAGTTATAGTAAACATTAATGCACTGTAGTAGTAGACAGGTAAATAAATAGCTATAGTAAACATGAAACCACTGTAGCAGTAGACAGGTAAATAAATAGCTATAGTAAACATGAAACCACTGTAGTAGTAGACAAGTAAATAAATAGCTATAGTAAACATGAAACCACTGTAGCAGTAGACAGGTAAATAAATAGCTATAGTAAACATGAAACCACTGTAGCAGTAGACAGGTAAATAAATAGCTATAGTAAACATGAATGCACTGTAGCAGTAATCAGGTAAATAAATAGCTATAGTAAACATGAAACCACTGTAGTAGTAGACAAGTAAATAAATAGCTATAGTAAACATGAAACCACTGTAGTAGTAGACAAGTAAATAAATAGCTATAGTAAACATGAAACCACTGTAGCAGTAGACAGGTAAATAAATAGCTATAGTAAACATGAAACCACTGTAGCAGTAGACAGGTAAATAAATAGCTATAGTAAACATGAAACCACTGTAGTAGTAGACAGGTAAATAAATAGCTATAGTAAACATGAAACCACTGTAGCAGTATACAGGTAAATAAATAGCTATAGTAAACATGAAACCACTGTAGCAGTAGACAGGTAAATAAATAGCTAAAGTAAACATGAATGCACTGCAACAGTAGACAAGTAAATAAATAGCTAAAGTAAACATGAATGCACTGCAACAGTAGACAAGTAAATAAATAGCTATAGTAAACATGAAACCACTGTAGTAGTAGACAGGTAAATAAATAGCTATAGTAAACATGAAACCACTGTAGCAGTAGACAAGTAAATAAATAGCTAAAGTAAACATGAATGCACTGCAACAGTAGACAAGTAAATAAATAGCTAAAGTAAACATGAAACCACTGTAGTAGTAGACAAGTAAATAAATAGCTATAGTAAACATTAATGCACTGTAGTAGTAGACAGGTAAATAAATAGCTATAGTAAACATGAAACCACTGTAGTAGTAGACAAGTAAATAAATAGCTATAGTAAACATGAAACCACTGTAGTAGTCGACAGGTAAATAAATAGCTATAGTAAACATGAAACCACTGTAGTAGTAGACAAGTAAATAAATAGCTATAGTAAACATGAAACCACTGTAGTAGTAGACAAGTAAATAAATAGCTATAGTAAACATGAAACCACTGTAGCAGTAGACAGGTAAATAAATAGCTATAGTAAACATGAAACCACTGTAGCAGTAGACAGGTAAATAAATAGCTATAGTAAACATGAAACCACTGTAGTAGTAGACAAGTAAATAAATAGCTATAGTAAACATGAAACCACTGTAGCAGTAGACAGGTAAATAAATAGCTATAGTAAACATGAAACCTCTGTAGTAGTAGACAAGTAAATAAATAGCTATTGTAAACATGAAACCACTGTAGCAGTAGACAAGAAAATAAATAGCTATAGTAAACATGAATGCACTGCAACAGTAGACAGTTAAATAAATAGCTATAGTAAACATGAAACCACTGTAGTAGTTGACAGGTAAATAAATAGCTATAGTAAACATGAAACCACTGTAGCAGTAGACAGGTAAATAAATAGCTATAGTAAACATGAAACCACTGTAGCAGTAGACAGGTAAATAAATAGCTAAAGTAAACATGAATGCACTGCAACAGTAGACAAGTAAATAAATAGCTAAAGTAAACATGAATGCACTGCAACAGTAGACAAGTAAATAAATAGCTATAGTAAACATGAAACCACTGTAGTAGTAGACAGGTAAATAAATAGCTATAGTAAACATGAAACCACTGTAGCAGTAGACAGGTAAATAAATAGCTAAAGTAAACATGAATGCACTGCAACAGTAGACAAGTAAATAAATAGCTAAAGTAAACATGAATGCACTGCAACAGTAGACAAGTAAATAAATAGCTATAGTAAACATGAAACCACTGTAGTAGTAGACAGGTAAATAAATAGCTATAGTAAACATGAAACCACTGTAGCAGTAGACAAGTAAATAAATAGCTAAAGTAAACATGAATGCACTGCAACAGTAGACAAGTAAATAAATAGCTAAAGTAAACATGAAACCACTGTAGTAGTAGACAAGTAAATAAATAGCTATAGTAAACATTAATGCACTGTAGTAGTAGACAGGTAAATAAATAGCTATAGTAAACATGAAACCACTGTAGTAGTAGACAAGTAAATAAATAGCTATAGTAAACATGAAACCACTGTAGTAGTAGACAAGTAAATAAATAGCTATAGTAAACATGAAACCACTGTAGCAGTAGACAGGTAAATAAATAGCTATAGTAAACATGAAACCACTGTAGCAGTAGACAGGTAAATAAATAGCTATAGTAAACATGAAACCACTGTAGTAGTAGACAAGTAAATAAATAGCTATAGTAAACATGAAACCACTGTAGCAGTAGACAGGTAAATAAATAGCTATAGTAAACATGAAACCTCTGTAGTAGTAGACAAGTAAATAAATAGCTATTGTAAACATGAAACCACTGTAGCAGTAGACAAGAAAATAAATAGCTATAGTAAACATGAAACCACTGTAGCAGTAGACAAGTAAATAAATAGCTATAGTAAACATGAAACCACTGCAGTAGTAGACAGGTAAATAAATAGCTATAGTAAACATGAAACCACTGTAGCAGTAGACAAATAAATAAATAGCTATAGTAAACATGAAAACACTGTAGCAGTAGACAAGTAAATAAATAGCTATAGTAAACATGAAACCACTGTAGTAGTAGACAGGTAAATAAATAGCTATAGTAAACATGAAACCACTGTAGTAGTAGACAAGAAAATAAATAGCTATAGTAAACATGAAAACACTGTAGTAGCAGACAAGTAAATAAATAGCTATAGTAAACATGAAACCACTGTAGCAGCAGACAAGTAAATAAATAGCTATAGTAAACATGAAACCACTGTAGTAGTAGACAAGTAAATAAATAGCTATAGTAAACATGAAACCACTGTAGCAGTAGACAAGTAAATAAATAGCTATAGTAAACATGAAACCACTGCAGCAGTAGACAGGTAAATAAATAGCTATAGTAAACATGAAACCATTGTAGTAGTAGTAGACAAGTAAATAGCTATAGTAAACATGAAACCACTGTAGTAGTAGACAAGTAAATAAATAGCTATAGTAAACATGAAACCACTGTAGCAGTAGACAGGCAAATAAACATGTTTAGTAAATATAAAATCACTGTAGCAGTATAAGGATATTACATATCCCTTGCAGTACGTAGCGTTCAACTCCGGCATTGTTGGCTGTTTGCGATTCCTGGGCAAGTTTACGTTCAGTAGTTTGTCATTGCTTTCTGAACGACTGGCACTAATACCATTGATGGTAAAAGAACGTATGGCAGTCTACTGCCAACTCTCACACAGCTGTGTTTCGAAAGCGGTGTTGCGGAATAATGATATGCGTCCATAACCCTATCACAACAGACGGGTAGACAAGTAAATAAATAGCTATAGTAAACATGAAACCACTGTAGCAGTAGACAAGTAAATAAATAGCTATAGTAAACATGAAACCACTGTAGCGGTAGACAAGTAAATAAATAGCTATAGTAAACATGAAACCACTGTAGCGGTAGACAAGTAAATAAATAGCTATAGTAAACATGAAACCACTGTAGCAGTAGACAAGTAAATAAATAGCTATAGTAAACATGAAACCACTGTAGCGGTAGACAAGTAAATAAATAGCTATAGTAAACATGAAACCACTGTAGCGGTAGACAAGTCAATAAATAGCTATAGTAAACATGAAACCACTGTAGTAGTAGACAAGTAAATAAATAGCTATAGTAAACATGAAACCACTGTAGCAGTAGACAAGTAAATAAATAGGTTTAGTAAACATCAAACCACTGTAGCAGTAGACAAGTAAATAAATAGCTATAGTAAACATGAAACCACTGTAGTAGTAGACAAGTAAATAAACATGTTTAGTAAACATGAAACCACTGTAGCAGTAGACAAGTAAATAAATAGCTATAGTAAACATGAAACCACTGTAGCGGTAGACAAGTAAGTAAATAGCTATAGTAAACATGAAACCACTGTAGCGGTAGACAAGTAAATAAATAGCTATAGTAAACATGAAACCACTGTAGTAGTAGACAAGTAAATAAATAGCTATAGTAAACATGAAACCACTGTAGCAGTAGACAAGTAAATAAATAGGTTTAGTAAACATCAAACCACTGTAGCAGTAGACAAGTAAATAAATAGCTATAGTAAACATGAAACCACTGTAGCAGTAGACAGGTAAATAAATAGGTTTAGTAAACATCAAACCACTGTAGCAGTAGACAAGTAAATAAATAGCTATAGTAAACATGAAACCACTGTAGTAGTAGACAAGTAAATAAACAGGTTTAGTAAACATCAAACCACTGTAGCGGTAGACAAGTAAATAAATAGCTATAGTAAACATGAAACCACTGTAGCAGTAGACAGGTAAATAAATAGGTTTAGTAAACATCAAACCACTGTAGCAGTAGACAAGTAAATAAATAGCTATAGTAAACATGAAACCACTGTAGTAGTAGACAGGTAAATAAACAGGTTTAGTAAACATGAAACCACTGTAGTAGTAGACAGGTAAATAAACAGGTTTAGTAAACATCAAACCACTGTAACAGTACCTACCTTGTATGGGCACTCATCTCCAGTTATTACAACTGTAGAGACAGCAAACGAGCAGAGAAACACCAGGTCTCTCAGACATGCCATGCCAAATCAGAATGTTCTGGAAATGTATTCAGTAATTGTACACATTATTAATGAGTACATTTGGCGAGACGTGAACAGACCAACTCATTGTTCAATGCAGACCAATCAATAGCCTAACGTGATAAATGGTTCCATAGCGTTGGAGTTATGGTCAGGATATTACGCTAACAAGACTTCGATGCCACCTCTGGTTGTTAGCTCATTCAATCCCGTGCCTTCTCCACAATGAAGGTTGGCTGCAATGGATCTCCAAAACTGTCTGTCTCTCCCCTTGATTTTGCATTATATCTGAATATTGTTTGTCCATCTGTTGATATTTTCTTCCCACTTGTATCGTTGTCTAACGTTTAAGTTTCAAACTAATCACAGACATGAGTATATTTTTATATACGCGAATGTAAATTAATCACAGACATGACTATATGTTTATGTTCGCGAGTGTAAACTAAACACAGACAAGAATATATTGTTATATACACGTGTGTGATCTAAACACAGACAGGAATATATTGTTATATACACGTGTGTGATCTAAACACAGACAGGAGTTATGTTTGTGTTCGCTAGCGCAAACTACATACAAACATGAGTAGATGTTTATGTACGAGAATGTAAACTAAACACAGACAGGAATACATTTTTATATACACTGTGCGATCTAAACACAGACATGAGTTAATGTTTATGTATGCGAGTGTAAACTAAAAACAGACTGGTATATATTTTTATATACGCTTGTGTGATCTAAACACAGACATAGTTAATGTGTATGTACGCGAGTGTAAACTAAACCAGACATCATTCATTCATCCATTCAGTAGCACGGACTTTGCAGAACCTCGCTCTCATAACAACCTTCCGAAAAACCTCTTGATCATAAGCAAGATGGCCTGCGTCCGATACATCCATCTGGAGATCATCCGCCACATCCTGCACCTCTCTTCTCTTTAGCCTTCCTCTTCCTCTCTTCCCAGGCATGTTCTCTCCAAACTTTCGTGACGTTTCAAGTGACCAAAATAATTCAATTTTCTTTGTTTTATCGTTTTTAATAGCCAACATTCTTCAACATTCAGCTCTTGAAGTATTGATGCATTTGTTGTTTTCTTTACCCAAGACAGTCTTAGAACTCGTCAATAGCATTTATATTCAAAGGCATTTATGCGCTGCTCAGCTTGTTTAGTAAGTGTCCAGGTCTCACAAGCGTATGTTGCAATGGGAAAGATGCTTGCTCTTAAAAATTTAATTTTTGTAGTTCTGTCTGTCCCAATCCATAATTTATTCAGTTGTTTTACTCTTTGAAGTCGTCATTCTTGTCTGTGAATTGATAGTCGTCGTTTAATTCCTTTCATTGTGTCACCGTTGTTGGTAATCAATGACCCAAGATAATCAAAATTTTCCACCACCTCCAATTTTTCCTCACTAACATATATTTCTTTCTCCATAGTGGCTTTATCTGTATGCATTATCTTTGTTTTTGCAATTTTGAGATACAAGTTGTGATTTTCACTATTCAATTAGGTTGAGGCTATTAGGTTTTCTACACCAGTCTGTGTTGTGGATAGCAATACTGTATCATCAGCATACTGAATCTCTGGTATGTCAAGACCACCGATATTTAGGGCATCATATAGCTCCCTATTTATATCATCTCTTACATTTCTCATTATATTTTTGGCGTACAGGTTAAACACAGACATCAGAGGATGTTTATGTACGCGAGTGTAAGCTAAACACAAACAGGAGTAGTTGTTTGTGTACGCAAGTTCAAACGAACCACATAATAGTATATTAGTGTATACGTGCAGTCCTGAAGGCTAATCACAGACAGGTACTGAAGTTAACGCGCTTAGTTTCAGTAACGAGTCACAAACATGAACATCAACAATACCTGTACTTTAGACAGACGAACAGTCACGATCATTTGCCGTCTGCTGAGCCGTAGAGCAAGATGCTTGACTTATTTGTACAAGAGAAGATAGAACGAAACACACCAGATTGCTTTGAATCGTGGTTTACACATACAACAATCAACTGTCAGAGTCATGCGTAGCGCAAGATAAGTAGCTCGTTTTCTTGCAAGTGTGAAGCAGTATCAAACTATCAAATCACACTAAGTGAATATCCGAAACCGTTATTTACAAGCTTTATTTACGCGCTGCATTCATTATCGCACAGACATCGCGCAATGACAATCCATAGCAATCATTACAGCATGAACAATATCAATACAATACATAAGGATACATGCAATCAATATACATATCACTTACACGCCACAATGCTCAAGCGTTCGAACCCGTCTCCCACTGTCACACAGGCTGGCTCTCAATGCAGATTCAAAACCACTCGCAGTCTCATGCGACCTGTCCAAACAAACGCCTAACCCTGTCTGCCTGGCCTTTCGTTCTACACGCTAGTCGGCGCTCAAGTCAGCTGGTGTGACCCCTGCAAGGTTCACGGGGTGTACCGCTGACCAGCGGTTATCTTAGCGTCGCTCAGTTGCTGTGCTTGGCTGCTTATGCGGGCGTCGTCGAAGACGCCGCATTCCCTCTGTAGTGTTGAACATCACTCAGGGTTGCGCGTTGTTATGTCGCCTGGCGTTAGCACAGCCAACGCGTCGCAACCTCAGATGTGAGACTTTGACACTCTCCACACCCCTTTTTCATGAAATGATTTCCTTTCATGTACAATATACATAGGTGTTATTAAACTTGTCAAAATCGAACATTGTATTTCGTCTACATAACTTACTAGTTATTATAAATATATATATACAGGTGAATAGTAAACAATATGTATACAACAATTATGTTGCACCATGAAGTACAACAGTCAAGTACAATCTATTTGATGGACATTACCTCGCTGTGACACAGCTAGTGCGTTAGGTCACGGCTAAACTGGCCCCTACCTCCACAACCAAGAACAAAAATACTAAAATCATCAGGTTAAACTGTGAGCATCTGCCTCTGAGATAGCTCCATCATCAGACCTCTGTTTAGAGTTTCTAATGAAGGTCAACAGTTTTGGCAATATATTGTCCATATGTAAATGACGTCACATTGACGTGTTATCTATCAAGTACACATGTTAATGGTTACAATACATATTTACACATCACCAAGAATTTAGAGTACTATCCCTTGGTTATTATACAAAAAAATTTAGGAACAATAATTTATCGTCGTTTACATGACATAAATTATCACTACAAATTTATTTCTTAGTGTCATAATTTGATACTTATTGACAAATGTGCACAAAAAGTCACGTTTGTAAAGAAGTAATCAAGTTACGATGCTGAGATTACATATTATAAAGATCGACATATACAATTCCGTATATGGAAATATTTTAAATCACATTTTAATACAATCGTCATAAATTTATAGACTTTTTAGTGTAGTCTGCTAACTTTTAAAATAATATGCAAAAAATACCGGAAGTATACAGCTGTGATATTTTACACATGTGTTGTGGTGTCATTCACACGACGTTGTTCCGTTCTGGATGGATATTATATAAACGGAGTATTAGTTGTTACTATCAGCTGTTGGATCGTTTCGTCTGCCTTCTGCTCGGATTGTAATGTTGCAGTCTTCTTTCGTACCTTGTTAAAACGTCTTGGACACATCGGTCTGGATACATTCAGGATTACTTCACGCTGTAGTGGCTTGGTAAGTTCCTGGATCCTGTAGTGTTTTCCAGTGACACATGTCTTTGTAGTGTCTGGTTGTTACAATATTTATGTATTTACAATAATAATCACATTCTTTCTCATACCTTACAGTTATACAACACATTAGTTTACATAGTAATGATTCCATTCTTTCACATATCTCACAATTATACACGCACTCATTCGCATAATAATGATAATAATAAGAATCCGAATATGTACATACGTTATATACATTGGGAGATACAATCTACCCCATCACATTGTTGTACACAGCGTTACTGACACATTGTCACAATTGGCTGTGGTACTGAGCACTATCTACGTTGCAGTTTTATACACCCTCTGCACTGTGCTCTGGTGTTGACTGGGTATTAGGTTCGTCGTATGGGCATCTTGACAAAAGATCTGCAAGACAGTTTTGGGAACCTTTTATATGGTTAATCTCATAGTTATAGTCCTGCAGAAGAAGGGACCATCTTGCCACCTTGCAGTTACTTGGCGCTCCTCTGGTAACAATTGTCAGCGGGCTATTATCTGTTTCAATAATGAAATGTTTACCTAAAAGAAATCTAGAAAGTTTACGTACCGAAAATACCATGGCAAGAGCCTCGAGTTCCGGTGTATTGTAATTTCGTTCGCTGGTGTTCAGTTTTCGAGAGACGTAGTATACTGGTGTAATGGCGACGCGATGACTCGTTGTTCTTAGGGGAGACGCTGTTCAGTGTTTTTCTGTGGATTCCCTATGGGAATTCCCGTGAAATTCGTGTTTATAGTGTTTTTCCTTTGGATTATGTGATGTTATTTCGTGTTCGTTTATTGGAAGTATTCAAAAGAAGCCACGGAAGGCAGGTGGTGGATGAAATTTTGAGGGCAGCCGACAGATATTTGTTGGTTATGGTCTCGAGTTTCGCGACGGCAAGTAGAGGATCTCTTTCGAGAGACAATGATTGCGGTCATCCGGCCAGTATGGTCACTGCCATAGAGGAAAGCAACGGCAAACTACCTCTTTGAAAGTGCTTAGTTTATTATGATTCGCTTAATGAATGATCATCGCAAGACAAGGACAGAGACATTACAATTAGGAACATGGAACGTTATGACGTTAAACAACGACGGAAAATTAGAGAACATAACACAAGAAATTCAAAGAGAAAAAATTAATATATTAGGTATGTGCGAAACGAGATGGACAGGAGCAGGCATCAAGATACATAAAGATTTTAAGATTATTTATTCTGGAGGTGAAGATCGACATAGGGGAGTGGCAATAATTTTGGACCGGAACACATCAACGTCTGTTCAGGGATATTGGGCCGTGTCGGACAGAGTTCTACTAGTTAAATTGAGTGGCAGACCTTTTAACATAAATGTTATTCAAGTATATGCCCCAACAGGAGAGTCCAGTGAAGATAGTGTAGAGGAATGTTATAATGACATAGAGTCTGCCTTAAAGAAATGTAAAAATTCAGAAATAAACATCATAATAGGGGACTTCAATGCAAAAGTAGGAAATCAAGGGGATAGATTCACAGTAGGAAACTATGGTTTAGGAGAGAGAAATGAAAGAGGATACAGACTAGTAGAGTGGGCAAAAGAACAGGAAATGATTGTAGGAAACACCTGGTTCAAGCAACACCCTAGAAGATTATGGACCTGGAGGAGTCCTGATAGCAAGATTAGAAACCAGATTGACTACATTCTCATTAGCAGAAGATTTAAAAACGCGCTAACAGTAGCAAAAACAGTTCCCAGTGCTGATTGTTATAGTGACCACAGATTACTCACAGGAACATTGAGGATAAAGTTGAAGAAAGTCAAGTATATAACAGGAAACACTAAATATGACTTGTGTACATTGAGTAATGACAAGGAAATACAAAACAAATTCAACATAGAAGTACAGAACAGATTTGAAATATTGTCTGATCTAGTGATCCTATTCCAGGATGTGGATGATCAATGGGAAATGTTAAAGAATTCAATCAATGTGGCTGCAGAAACAACTATTCCAAAATTAAAGAAGGTGGGTCGTAAGAAATGGATGACTGAGGAAATTTTACACTTAATGGAAACAAGAAGACTCAACAAAAATAATCCTGCCAAATATGAAAAAATTCACAGACAAGTCAGAATATTATGTAGGAAGGCAAAAGAATCATGGCTTGAGGAAAAGTGCTTAGAAATTGAAAAACAACACAACAGTCAAAATACCAAATTAGTGCACAAAAGAATTCAGGAACTTACTAATAAAAGAACAAGTACATCAACAGACTGTCTAAAAACTAAAGATGGCAAAATCATAATAGAAAAAGATCAGATTCTACATGCATGGACAGATTATGTGAAAGACCTGTATAATGATAACAGAGAGGAACAGTATGCTATTAGATTTAATAATGAAGGACCAGCAATTTTAAAGATGGAGGTTCAAAATATTCTTAAGCATATGAAAGCTGGCAAGGCCCCCCGTGCAGATAACATCACAACAGAAATGATTAAAGCTTTAGAAGAATTTGGACTAGAGCAAGTCACTAGACTGCTGAACACATTATATGATACTGGAGATATACCTTCTGAATTATGTAATTCTGTATTTATTGCAATCCCAAAGAAATCAGGAACCTTAGAATGTGATCAACATAGAACAATTAGTATAATGAGTCACATCACAAAGATTTTGTTACGAATTATCATGCAAAGAGTGAGGAAGAAAATACAACCTGAAATAGGGGAAGAACAATGTGGGTTTGTAGAAGGAAAGGGTACAGTAAATGCTGTGTATATGCTGCGAACAGTTATTGAACGTGCTTTAGAAAAAAACAAGGATATACATCTTTGCTTTATTGACTACACAAAGGCTTTTGATAGAGTTAGACATGTCAACATTGTGGATATGCTTGCAGATCTACAAATTGATGGGAAAGACATTAGACTTATAAAAAACATATATTGGATACAACAAGCTGCCATAAGGATTGATAATGAAGTAGGACAATATCAACCTATTAAGAGAGGTGTTAGGCAGGGATGTGTAATGTCTCCAGATCTTTTGTCCCTATACAGTGAAAATATTTTCAGAAATGTAGAAGACCTAAATGGAATCAGCATTGGAAGACGAAACATAAATAACATTAGATATGCAGATGATACAGTATTGATTGCAGACAATGCACAGGATCTGCAACAATTAGTAGACGCTGTTGTTGTACACAGTGAGCAGCTGGGGTTGGAATTAAATTGTAGGAAGACACAGGTTATGGTCGTCACTAGGAAGAACGAAGTACCACAATGTAATATACAAGTAAATGGGGATATTCTTCAACAGGTGAATCGGTTCAATTATCTCGGAACAGTCATAACATCTGATGGCAGATGCCTTGAAGAGATTAGAACAAGAATCGCCATTGCGAAAGTAGCCTTTAGCAAGACGAAAAACATTCTGACCAATAAAATGATGTCAATTGAAACGAGAAAAATAGTGTTGAGGGGATACATAGAGCCTGTTCTTTTGTATGAATGTGAAACTTGGACAATGTGCAGTCAAGCTGAAAAACATCTGATGGCTGCAGAAATGTGGATTCTGAAGGAAATGCAAAGAATACCATGGACAGATAGAAAAACCAATGACCAAGTACTACAAGAGACAAATGAAAATCGTAGATTGATTAGAGAAATTAGACGTAGACAGTCAAAATTGTTGGGACATGTTATGAGAAGAAATGGACTGGAGAACTTAGTGACAGCTGGCAAGGTCGAAGGGAACAGACCAAGAGGAAGATCGAGAGGAAAATACCTGGATGGCTTGGCCACATGGCATGGACGAGACAGGAACACTGAGCTGATCCACAACTCTGGTGATCGAGTGAAATGGCGAATCATGACCGCCCACGCTTTCCGGCATGGCACATGATTGATTGATTGAGTATACTGGGTACAAGATTTGGTCGTGTTCCTGGAGAAGCACACCTCCAATGGCTACGGAGCTCGCGTCACATCTTAATCAAAAAGTAATATTCAAATTTGGCAATTTTATAATAGGTGCTCTAGAAAAATATGAAAGAATCGGCTGTTTACTTTAACATTGGGATGTTTATTTGTTAGTAAATCAGTGAAACATTTGGTCAATTCAGCAAAATGAGGAATAAATTGTCTATAATAGTTTAAAAGACCTAACACACGTCGCAACTGTTTCTTCGTTGTCGGAAGCGACAATTTCAAAATTCTAGACATGATGTTATCGTCAGTTGATATAAAACCATTTGAGATCTTATAGCCCAAAAATGATATTTCATGAAAGGCTATATCAACTTTGGAAGGTTTTACATTCAGTCCATGATGTCTAATCCTGTCAAATGTCTGCTGTAGTGCTGTTATGTGATCTGTCATGTCCTTTTTGTGTATGCAAATGTCGTCCATGTACCAAATGATGTTAGCAATGTCTGTCAAAAGAATTCTTGTCATTCTGACGAATGTAGCCGGAGCATTGACTAATCCGAAAGGTAGTTTACACCATTCGTATAAACCCCACGGTGTGGCAAATACTGTCAGGATGTACAGCTATCTGCCAGTAACCTTTTGTCATGTCAAGTTTAGTAAAATAACGTGAGTCAGATAGTTCAGTCAAGATGTCTTCACAGTTGGTCATCGGTTCTAAATCCAACTGTGTAATGCTGTTGAGCTTACGATAGTCCACACAGAGTCTGATAGTTTTGTCCTTTTTTCTTACTAAAACTATTGGTGAACAAAAATGAGATTGTGAACGTCGAATGATATGATTTGCTTCTAATTCAATGATTTCTTTATGTAATTTTTCCTTATAGTGTATAGGGATAGAATACGGTCTACATTTGATAGGAATGTTGGATGTCAAGATGATTTGGTGCTGAACTAAATCTGTCTGTCCTGGGCTGTCAGAAAAGATCGTCTTGTACTCTTGTATCAGATGTCTGCAACTGTCAGTCTGTGTCTGCGTTAGTTTAGGATTTACCTTAATGTCCTGTAAGTTGGTCGTTGTCGTCCGTCTGGTCCACTATGGTGGTGCCTGCTGCAGTTTCTACTTGGTCGTCTTGCCTGTGGTAATATGGTTTGAGCATGTTAATGTGGAACATTTTGTGTTTGTCCCTAACTGCAATTTCGTAATCTACCGTCAAAATTTGTCGTAGTACTTTGAACGGTCCTTGCCATGAGTCAGTGAGGAGATATCTATCACTTGGCAAAAGAAGAAACGTCCTGTCCTGGTGTCAGTGTAATAGTTCTATTTCCTCTGTTAGCATATTGTCGGTAGATAGCTCCTGATTTTTGGAGAGCTTCTTTAGCTAACACACATGATTTCATAATTCTGTCACGCAATGATGTTACATGTTCATATGACGAAATGGGTTTAGGTAAAGTTGTACTTTCAGTCAACATAGATTCATACAAAGATAATGGGCCGCGTGGTTGTGTACCATATAACATTTCAAATGGTGAGAACCCAGTGCTGGAATGGGGCACTTCCCTATATGCAAACAAAATTGCAGGCAGATAAGTATCCCAATCTTCAGGGTGTTCTTGGGTTACTTTAGAGAGCATATGTTTCATATCGCCGTTAATCTTTTCCACGATACCGGTCGAATGCGGGTGATAGGGACTGTTGAAGCATTGTTTAACCCCCAACATCTTGGTAAAGGCTTGTGTAGCTGAGGCAATAAATTGGCTACCCCGATCTGAAAGGATGGTGTCAGGGAATCCTACCCTCGCAAAAATATGAAAGAACACTTCCTTGATATCTTTGGAAGTTATGTTCTTCATTGGAATCGCTTCTGGCCAACGACTGCATAGATCAATGCGTGTTACAATGTACCTATTACCTCTCGATGTTACATGGTTAAGATGACCAACTATATCGACGGAGATCTTTTCAAACGGTCTACTAGCCAAATCAGTAACTTGCAATTCAGCTTGTGGGTGTTTACCCTTTTTGACAAGCTTTTGGCAGATGTCACACGATCTGCAATACTGTTTGGTATCGTTGCAAAACTTAGGCCAATAAAATTGAGTAAGTAACCTTCCTCTAGTTTTAGCATACGCCATGTGTCCTGCAAAGGGTATGTCATGAGCTATATTCAATGCTTGTTTGCGGTTTTCTAACGGTAGCACTGTTTGTTCTATAGTGCTGGCACCTTTGGTGTAGTACCGTGTTAGAATTCCGTTCTTAAGAGCAAAGTACCATTGAGCATTCTTTGCTACTCTTGGCTTTTGGCCTACAAGTTTAAAATACTTTTGCAAAGATCGATCGGCTTTCTGCGATGTTATAAACTTCTCCCTAGTTGTTTCAGGAGATGTTACAACTGGACTTACTCGTTGTAAAGCCTCTGTCTGATCGATTTGATCTTGCATCTGTGCAGTAGATCTAGTTACTGCATTTATTACATCACAACGATCATTCTCATCACACATTGATGTCACATTCACACAATTACATGTATGTTCTGGCGAAGCCAGATTGGCATTTGTACATTCAATTACAGGTGGTAATACATCATGAATGGTGGTTTTTGATGAAGGTGAAATGGTAGTATCAATATTACAAATGACAGTTGATGTAATACTGTCATGTGGCATGTCATTCACTTCAGGAAGGTTTCCAATGATAACATCGCAACAAGGATTGGTTAATGCTGCGCATTTAACCTTTCATGTAAGGAATGGTGTAGTTATATATGCCCATGCAAGTGGATATTTCTCTATGTTGCCTGAGAATGTCCTGCATGTGACATGTTTACCACTATATTGTGATGGTAAAATGTAATCTCTCTTCACGCCAATGAGCGTACTTCCTCTATCACGTAAAACTTTGGCAGCTCTACCATTAACATACCCCTGGTGGATGTTTAGTTTACCTTGGGAGTTTACTAAAAAATTGGCCTCCTCATTGGTAACAGGTATAGAATGGCCGCATGTTAACACGCCATCCTCATGAAATTGATCACAAATGGTACATTTTTCATGATGGAACACATCAATGGAATGTGCTGAGTTTACTGGGTGATCTTGTACACTTTCATCTTCAGAAGAAGAACTGTCAAACATGGCTGCATTGACCTTTCTGGTCATTGCCTTGCCCTTACAATCCTTACGCCAGTGACCAAAAGCTTTACAAAGATAACATTTGGTAAGACTTTTGTAGTTCTTCCTTTCTTTATCTTGCTTAGAAATGTATTTCTGCAAGTAAACAGTGTACCCAGGATGTTGGTCACATATATCATTTTCATTGTGTGATAGTTGGCAATATCTGCACTGATAAAACTTCTCTGCAGCTTGTTTATATGGTCTTTGTTTCTTATTTGACCTTGACTGATATTTGCCATATGTAGCTGCTGTTACAAAGTCTGTGCTGGTTAGACTACTAGAGAAACATTGCTTATTGGCTGCAAAATAACCAGAGCCACGACTTTCAATCTGTTGTACACTTTCACACTGACATTCCAACAAAAATTTAGAAAATGGGGGTGGGAGAGATGTTATAATCTTATCTCTCAACATAAGATCAACTAATTTGTCATAACTTCCATTTACTTTGGCTGCTGACAGCCATTTAGAAAAAAATATTCTGAATTTCTGAGATGTAATCAGAGAACGTGTGTGTAGGCTTAGGCGATAACTTCCTAAACTGTTCTCTATAACCTGATTCATCCAGTAAAAAATGTGACATAATTTTCGCCTTAATGTACAGATAATCTTCTTTCAGGTCATTTGGGATCGACTCTATGACTTTCAGAGGTTCCCCAGAAAGACTTCTTATATATACTATACCACATTCAGGTTTTGGAATTTTATAATGATCCATGACAAATTCAAAATTGTGGGTGAATGCTGCTATGCAATCCCCTGTGTTGTAACTTTTAGTCAGACCTTGGTATTTCTTGTAAGGTTGATCTTTGTCTGTTTCTCTATTATTTTTATCTTTAGAAGATTCAGCTTTTAGCTGTTTAATTTTCAGTTGTGTTTCTTGCTCTTCTTTCTTGCTTTGGGCTAAGATCTCAGCTTGCCTCACTGCAGCCTCTGACTGTACCTGTTGAAGTTTTAGAGCAGCTTCTGCTTCCTTTAGAGCAGCTTCTGCTTTAATTTTTAACGCCCTTTCGGCCGCTCTCTCATCTCGCTCCCTAATTTGCTCCTGTTTCAAGAGATATTCTGAATATTTACTTTCACTCCATGCTCTCAATCCCTCACCAGACATATTCATTTTTAAACCCATTTCAATGAAATCGTTTAAAGAAGACATGATGAACAATACGTATGATGAAATGAATATAAACAAAATTACTTATGGTGTTAGTAATTTACAAATATTTCTAGCACAGTTGATGTTTAAAGCCAGACTAACGAAAGTATAAATAGGAATGAAAAAAAAATTTTATACTCAAGTAATCCTTGGGCAATGTGCTGTTCCGTGGTGCTCGAAATCACACTGGAACGTCCTTCGGGTTGACGCACAAAAATTTTTTTTTGAAGGTTACAAGGTTCAGGTAAAGTTGACCCAAAAAACCTGTACTTTTGAAACTAAACGAAATTAGAACGTTTGTAAATGTATGGTGTATGTAATGTCACTGAAGTCTGTATAGGTTTGTATGCTGTCAAGTATTATTGTTAGTCGTTACCACACTCAACAACTTTCACGCTCACACTAACCCTACTCAATGACATTCAAGGGCACGGCCGCCATTTTGGATTTTAGGTACAAAATTGGTTGAATTTGGCGATAAGTCTGAAGACGCCTCGGTTGGCTTCAAATAATGTCTTCACACTTATAATTTAATGAAATCAACACTAGTTAATTGTTACTTTACCCTAATCTGTGACTTGCGCACTTCTATCAACATCTTCACATTCGATTCAAAAACTCGGACAAAAAAATCTACAAGTTCGCATTCAGTTCAAAACCTGGACGAGTAACCCACGTTCGCACTTGTCAGAGTCTTGCGTAGGGAAAGATAAGTAGCTCGTTTTCTGGCAAGTGTGAAGCAGTATCAGACTATCAAATCACACGAAGTGAATATCCGAAACCGTTATTTACAAGCTTTATTTACGCGCTGCATTCATTATCGCACAGACGTCGCGCAATGACAATCCATAGCAATCATTACTGCATGAACAATATCAATACAATACATAAGGATACATGCAATCAATATACATATCACTTACACGCCACAATGCTCAAGCGTTCGAACCAGTCTCCCACTGTCACACAGGCTAGCTCTCAATGCAGATTCAAAACCACTCGCAGACTCATGCGACCTGTCCATACAAACGCCTAACCCGGTATGCCTGGCCTTTCGTTCTACACGCTAGTCGGCGCTCAAGTCAGCTGATGTGACCCCTGCAAGGTTCACGGGGTGTACCGCTGACCAGCGGTTATCTTAGCGTCGCTCAGTTGCTGTGCTTGGCTGCTTATACGGGCGTCGTCGAAGACGCCGCATTCCCTCTGTAGTGTTTAACATCACTCAGGGTTGCGCGTTGTTATGTCGCCTGGCGTTGGCACAGCCAACGCGTCGCAACCTCAGATGTGAGACTTTGACACAACAACGCTGAGATGGCAGACTTCATCAGCACAAACCACACGTGATCTATTTTATGGTTATTTGACAACAATACTACAGGATACTTTTAACACGCATTGAGGCGCATGGTACAGATCTCCAGATTCATAATTTTGTCTAGACTATTAGCGCAGTAGATAGTTAAACCCTTACATCTGACAGCTGGACTATCAGCGCCGTAGGGAGTTAAACCCTTACATCAGACAGCTGGACTATCAGCGCAGTGGGGAGTTCAACCCTTACATCAGACAGCTGGACAATCAGCGCAGTGGGGAGTTAAACCCTTACATCGGGAAGCTGGATTTCAAAGATGACTTCTTGTTCGGAAAAAATGGGAAACTGCTAAACGTTAACATGTCTTGACAATGAACCTGGGGTTGATGGCACCGTCCTGTAAAGGACAAGACACACTGTTTACACACCAGTCTGGCTGGAGGCTTGGTGTAGACAACATCACTCCCGCGGCCTAGACTGCCCAAGACATGTCCTGGTGTCCATTTTAGGTTGGGCCCATCCGGAAACCAAGGTAATAAAAAAAAAAAAACCTCCATGAGGATTTGAGCACACGCCTGCGGGGTCGATGGGCAAGCGTGGTGGCCACCTACGCATCCTGGAGAAAGAACATGCGCACCATTATATGAAATGTGTGGTGTTTTTGTGTGTGTCTCAAGGAGCCATTTGTTAGCTCTCTGTGTAATCTGTATGAACTGACTTTGTTTTGTGTTGGTAAGTCCGTGATAAAGATAACGGCAATTACGAAGCAGGTTGCGTGTTTGAAGATATGGCCATCTTTAGCTGTTCTTGCAGCAAGGACAGACATCCAGAAATAGGTGGCTGGACAGTGAAGAGTCCGCTAGAAATTCGATTGGTGCGCAGCGGAAAGACATCAAGAAATACGATGGGTGCACAGCGGAGAGATTTCCAGAAATACGGTGGCTGGACAGCGGAGAGGTCTCCAGAAATACATTGGTGCGCAGCGGAAAGACATCAAGAAATACGATGGGTGCACAGCGGAGAGATTTCCAGAAATACGGTGGCTGGACAGCGGAGAGGTCTCCAGAAATACATTGGTGCACAGTGGAGAAGTCCCCAGAAATACGATTGGTGCACAGCGGGGAGGTCCCCAAAATAAGATTGGTGCACAGCGGAGAGGCTTCCAGAAACACGATGGGTGCACAGCGGAGAGGACTCCAGAAATACGATGGGTGCACAGCGGAGAGACATCTGGTAATACAGTGGTTGAACAAGTTTATACTATGTGTGTGTGTGTGTGTGTGTGTGTTTAGTATATACACTATGTGTGTGTGTGTGTGTGTGTTTAGTATATCTGACGATTTCGCAGGAGCTACGTACACTTAACTGTGTTTATCTCTCAATGAATGAGAGCCGCTGCATGGCAGTAGTTAGCTTGCTAGTCTCCTAGTCCTGTAGGCTTGAGCTCAAATCCACGTCAAGACTGCGATATTTAACCTGTGACATTTAACCTGTGACATATGCTCCTACTCCATAATTCCAATGACCTCAAAGAGTGTAAACACAATATGTTATGGGCAGCAAACACAGCATTGTACGCAGGCGGCTGTATGCACCAATTGATGCTTAACCTGGGGATGGCATCCACTACTGAGACAATAGCAAGGCCATGTGGGAACGCCGTTAATGAAAGTAGCAGGTGTCCGTTTCAGGCTCAGAATGTACAGGTTCGATCTGGCATAAGGTTGTAGATTTGTTGATGCAGTTGTACCTGTCTTGCGCTCAAATTCACCTGCCCTACCTACATGCAACCAGTCATGTTGTAAAGTAAAAGACCTGTTTACACCTGCCCTACCTACAAGCAACCAGTCATGTTGTAAAGTAAAAGACCTGTTTACACCTGCCCTACCTACAAGCAACCAGTCATATTGTAAAGTAAAAGACCTGTTTACACCTGCCCTACCTACAAGCAACCAGTCATGTTGTAAAGTAAAAGACCTGTTTACACCTGCCCTACCTACAAGCAACCAGTCATGTTGTAAAGTAAAAGACCTGTTTACACCTGCCCTACCTACAAGCAACCAGTCATGTTGTAAAGTAAAAGACCTGTTTACACCTGCCCTACCTACAAGCAACCAGTCATGTTGTAAAGTAAAAGACCTGTTTACACCTGCCCTACCTACAAGCAACCAGTCATGTTGTAAAGTAAAAGACTTGTTTACACCTGTCCTACCTACAAGCAACCTGTCATATTGTAAAGTAAAAGACCTGTTTACACCTGTCCTACCTACAAGCAACCAGTCATGTTGTAAAGTAAAAGACCTGTTTACACCTGCCCTACCTACAAGCAACCAGTCATGTTGTAAAGACCTGTTTACACCTGCCCTACCTACAAGCAACCAGTCATGTTGTAAAGTAAAAGACCTGTTTACACCTGCCCTACCTACAAGCAATCAGTCATGTTGTAAAGTAAAAGACCTGTTTACACCTGCCCTACCTACAAGCAACCAGTCATGTTGTAAAGTAAAAGACCTTTTTACACCTGCCCTACCTACAAGCAACCAGTCATGTTGTAAAGTAAAAGACCCGTTTACACCTGCCCTACCTACAAGCAACCAGTCATGTTGTAAAGTAAAAGACTTGTTTACACCTGTCCTACCTACATGCAACCTGTCATATTGTAAAGTAAAAGACCTGTTTACACCTGCCCTACCTACAAGCAACCAGTCATGTTGTAAAGTAAAAGATCTGTTTACACCTGCCCTACCTACAAGCAACCAGTCATGTTGTAAAGTAACAGATCTGTTTACACCTGCCCTACCTACAAGCAACCAGTCATGTTGTAAAGTAAAAGATCTGTTTACACCTGCCCTACCTACAAGTAACCAGTTATGTTGTAAAGTAAAAGACCTGTTTACACCTGCCCTACCTACAAGCAACCAGTCATATTGTAAAGTAAAAGACCTGTTTACACCTGCCCTACCTACAAGCAACCAGTCATGCTGTAAAGTAAAAGATCTGTTTACACCTGCCCTACCTACAAGCAACCAGTCATGTTGTAAAGTAAAAGACCTGTTTACACCTGCCCTACCTACAAGCAACCAGTCATGTAGTAAAGTAAAAGGCCTGTTTACACCTGCCCTACCTACAAGCAACCAGTCATGTAGTAAAGTAAAAGGCCTGTTTACACCTGCCCTACCTACTAGTAACCAGTCATGTTATAAGGTAGAAGACCCCTTTACACCTGAAAGCATATGTGCTAGACCCATAATTCTAACTGATTAAATGCAATGAGATAATTAATCGTCTTAAGCGTCTTCCCGTATCTACCATGGCCTTATATACAGTAGTTTTCCCTATCCATCCATCCATCGTGGACCATGCGTGGGTGTCATGATTCGCCACTTCACTCAATAACCAGAGTCGTGAATCAGCTCAATGTTCTCGTCTAGACCATGCCACGTGGTCAAGCCATCCAGGTATTTACTCTCCGGCTTCGCTTTATTCTCTTCCCCTCGATCTTGCCAGTTGTCACCAATATATCGAATTTATTTCTTCTCATAACATGTCCAAACCATTTTTACCATCTACGTCTAATTTCTCTTGTAAGACTTGGTCATTGGTTTTTCTGTCTGTCCCTGGTATTTTGTGCATTCTCCTCAGAAACAACATTTCCACAGCCATGTTTTTCATCATGACTGCTCATTGTCCACGCTTCACATCCATACAAAAGTGCATGCTCTATGTAGCACCTAAACACTCTGTTTCTTGTAGCAATTGACATGTTTGTCGGTCAGTATGTTTTCGTGTCAAGGTCTCACTTAAGGGACGTAATATAGATAGAGAAGGAACACAGAAACTGGGGATGAATAGGGGAGAGAATAGAAGAGACTCGAACATTCGAGACAGACGAGCTAGAGGTCAAACTACGCAGTACGCCCAGCCACAACCCGGCCGAAGCGTGAAGGGTGATACCCCACGAGACGCACGAAGGGGCAAGAACACCGTGACCAACTCAGGAGAGTAGAGAGGGCAGACGGCCACTGGACATTGACGGAAAAGGGTTTAGCTTCTAGAGGGAGACACAAGACAGACTTTACTTAAATCCTAAAGATATTAGCGATAGACGTAGTCGAGATGTTGTGTAGAAATATTTGAATGCTTTGTATAATGAATTTGTATGTAATATGATAACCATTGTGCGAGAAGATTATGTCTCCATATGACATATATTGTAATAAAGTATAACGACGATAATCGAACGTAGAGTTCGGTCTTATCTGTGCTCGCACTATTCTACCTGTCTGAACCCGAGTTTCTCTATCCCTATTTATGACACGTTGACACTTCGCCATGGTGATTCTTGTTCTAATGTCTTCAAGGCATCTCCCATAAGATATTATGACCGTTCCGAAGTACTTGCTCCGATTCACTTGTTTAAACATATTTCCAGTTACCTTATATTACATTGTTGTATTTCGTTCTTCCTAGTGACGACCACAATATAAAACCCCTTTTATTTGATATATAATACATGTCTGCTCCCATATTAACACCTTTTAAGTCGTAACTGTGAAACAGCCCTACTTCCCATTTTCCATCATTTAGTTGTGTTAGGTCCAAACGTACTGTTTGTGTGGTACATAATCGTGTAATGATCCATGGATGCGTGCTGGGTGATGTGTTGTGTATCACACGACGCGTGGCGGTTGATGTGTTGTGTATCACACGACACGTGGCGGGTGATGTGTTGTGTATCACATGACAACCTTTACTTGATGGGTGATGTGTTGTGTATCATATGACAACCTTCACTTTGTGGGTGATATGTTGTGTAACAAATGACAAACTTTACTTGGTGGATGATGTGTTGTTTATCACATGACAACTTTTACTTGGTGGGTGATGTGTTGTATATCACATGACAACCTTTAATTGGTGGGAGATGTGTTATTACACGCAACCTTTACTTGGCGGGTGATGTGTTGTGTATCACATGACAACCTTTACTTTGTGGGTGATGTGTTGTGTGTCACACGACAACCTTCACTTGGTGGGTGATGTGTTGTGTATCACATGACAACCTTCACTGTGTGGGTGATGTGTTGTGTATCACGTGACAACCTTTACTTGGTGAGTGATGTGTTGTGTATCACATGACAACCTTCACTTTGTGGGTGATGTGTTGTGTATCACATGACAACCTTTACTTGGTGGGTGATGTGTTGTGTATCACACGACAACCTTTACTTGGTGGGTGACGTGTTGTGTATCACATGACAACCTTTACTTGGTGGGTGATGTGTATCACATGACAACCTTTACTTGGTGGGTGATGTGTTGTGTATCACATGACAACCTTTACTTGGTGGGTGATGTGTATCATATGACAACCTTTACTTGGTGGGTGATGTGTTGTGTATCACATGACAACCTTCACTTTGTGGGTGACGTGTTGTGTATCACGTGACAACCTTTACTTGGTGGGTGATGTGTTGTGTATCACACGACAACCTTCACTTGGTGGGTGATGTGTTGTGTATCACACGCAACCTTCACTTGGTGGGTGATGTGTTGTGCATCACATGACAACCTTTACTTCCCACGACATTTCCTGGCGCCTATTTTAGGTTGGGGAAACCAGGGAGCCCGTGACCAGGTTCAACAATGGAATCCCTGACCGTGAGATGAGAACCCATGGCCTCCAGACTGCCAGGCCAGCCTCTAGCCACTATACCGGCTCTGTGACGAAAGGTATACAGACGCAATTCATAATCCTGCATACCGCTGCGGGAGATTTGAAAGTAGACATCCTAATATAAACGGGTAAGCGTGCCAACCACTAAGAAAGCAATGGCAAACTACTGAATGTAAACTTGCTAACAAATCACAAAATGATGGGGTTGACTGTGACGTCATGTAAAGGATATGTAAAACAGCCCTGTACCCCCCCCCCCCCCTCCCTCTCTCTCTTAGCCACAAAGAAAAATAAAAAAAATAATAAAAAAAATGAACGGAGACAGACAGCTGCTATGGTTCTCTGATTGTGGGCCTGTGTGGACCCACGCACGGGCGGCTAGTCTATCCCTCCCACAGCGAACGGTGAGCCCAGGTATCGAACCCTCTTCCCGTCGAGCTGATGTCGTTGTCAGGGCGACTTAGTAATGAGCTTGCAGCAGGACGATCTGCCGAAAACTTCTCAGGGAGCACAGACAGCCTAGCTCCAGCGACGACACCCACAGCTCTTTGGGAAATACATAATTGCACTCTTGAACAGACTGAATCCGACAATGAACACGAAACGTTCAGAACTAAGGTAGCAGGCTTTATCACTACACAACGGGACCCCCTCCCCCCCCCCCTTCCCGCCCCGATACTGCACCCATATCTTCTAAGTAAGGTAATTTAAGTTATTTAAAGGACAATATAATAGAATAGCTGCATTTGAAACAGACATTTAAATGCAAGAATGAACAACTGGTGTATTATAAAAAATCAACTATTTTATTACTGACAAGGGGAATCACCAAACAAGACATGAATAGCCAAAAGTGTCATAGATCGCTGAAGTAATCTGTTTCTTCGTATAGCCCGTGTCATGTGACCTTGGTGATCAGTTCTGTCTTCTGTCTCTTCTATAGCCCGTGCCATGTGGCCTTGGTGATCAGTTCTGTCTTCTGTCTCTTCTATAGCCCGTGCCATGTGGTCTTGGTGATCACTTCTGTCTTCTGTCTCTTCTATAGCCCGTGCCATGTGGTCTTGGTGATCAGTTCTGTCTTCTGTCTCTTCTATAGCCCGTGCCATGTGGTCTTGGTGATCAGTTCTGTCTTCTGTCTCTTCTATAGCCCGTGCCATGTGACCTTGGTGATCTGTTCTGTCTTCTGTCTCTTCTATAGCCCGTGCCATGTGACCTTGGTGATC